>JARKIA010000504.1:0-66163 GCA_029289565.1 Mycena galericulata
TACGCTTTGTTTGGCTTCCCCTTCGGGTCACGTGTCTGCAAAGCCCCGCTTTGACCGGCTTTTCCCTGGCTGGTCCTGGGCTCTCCAGGCTCCAGGGCACTTTGAGCTTCATTCATATGCTTGCTATTTGCGTTGTTTAGGTCACACATGGGCCTTGTATGCTCTGCATCCCCGGGGTAAATTGCTTTCTGGTTGCTCCCATGGGGTCACGTGTTTGCGATTGCCCCGCTTTGACCGGCCCTTTCCTGCCCGCCCCTTCGCTTCCCTGGCTCGGGGGCCACATCAATCTTTTTTTTTTGACCTTTTTACCTTGGCCCGGCTCTATAACATTCCCCACATATCCCCTGCATTTCACCATTATATCCCTATTAAAAAACCTGATTACCATATTTGGGGGCTCCGTCCTCGGGATTGCGGTTCATGTACACGGGGATAAATCTCGGAGCTTCCCTCCCCTTTCGCCTGTCTCAGTAGCCTTGGGTGGGTCATTTAAAACCAGCAATTTCTGGCGGGAATAATATTTCCGCCCCCCCCCCCCCCCCCCCCCCCCCCCAGCCGCACTTGGCTCGCCATTCCTTTGGGGTATTTGTTTCAAATGTAGCAAACGTCCTTCAGAGAGCCTCTGTATATCACTGGCATTCTCGTGCCCATTTAGAATTATTTAATACCCTTATTTCTGGGTTTTTTTCGTACTACCGGGTTTCCAGCCTGGTTTCTACGATCTAGCTCTTCTCTAATCAAAGCATATTTTTTTAACACATCTTTGAAATCTCCTTGTACTTCCCTACGAGCGCCATCTGGGTTCGGTCCAGATTCTCTGGTCCAGTTTCCTTTTTGCCCTTTTGGTTTGCATTTTCTCTTTACTTTCGCCTTAGGAACCTGCAATATAAATTAAACCCACGTCCTGTCTAATTTACATGACAGTTCTGGGCGTCCACGGCCGTGTAAAGACAATTTCTTGAGGTTTGCTTGTGTATGTTATGGCATCGACGCGCGCGTGACCCGGTCACGTGGGCCCTTGACTTGACGAAATCTACCAAGTCCGAACTCCATTTTTTTTTTTTGGCTCGGTCCGCTGGCACGTCAAACAGGAATGAGATTGATAGGTACCACAAATTCTCTACATATTAACGGCGCCTCTTAAAACTCTCGTGGAACAATGCCAAACCCTCCATGATCCAAGATACGTCGTTGACAGCATCCTCCCAAGCCTCCAACTGCGGGCTCTCTGCCACCGAGCAACCCCAGAAATACAATGAAGCAACAACACTTAGCAGCCCGTTCTGACCCCAGTAACTCAACGTCTCCCAGTCGCTTCCGTACGCACCTCCTACAACCCATGTCTTTCCGTCGGCCTCCATCGTGCGCCACTCGGGCTGAAGTGAATTCCACCAGGCCCACCAGGCTGCTGCGTATTTCTCCGGGTCGTTCACGACTGGGTTAGCCTGGTTTCGCCGCCCCCGCGCGCCCTGGATCCAACGCCCAACATGTTCGGGCCGCCCTTTTGATGGTAACGCAATTTTTGGATTGTCGAAAGCGCACGCCGCTTCTATTCGGACCCATGCAGCGAGCAGAGCGTTGAAGTGAACGCCAAGATTCACTTTCGACATCTCCGCCAAAGCATGCGCAAACCACTCCGCAGCGTTCGCCGGGCAAGGAGGTGGAGGCCCAGGTGCAGCCAACTCGGTGCGCGGCAGAGGCAAGGACTGGGGTGCAGGCTTGGTGTGCGGCGGTGGCAGGGGGGGTCGCGGTGTTAGTGTGCGGGTTAGAGGCGGAAGACGCAGGCTCGGTGCGCGCGGGCGGCGCGGTGTTCGCGTGTGGGGTAGGGGCGGAAGACGCGGGCTCGGTGCACGCAGGCTGCGCGGTGTTTGTGTGCGGCGTAGAGGGGGAAGATGCAGGCTCGGTGCGAGCGAGCGGCAGGGGAGGTGCGGGAGACGCGAGCTCGGTGCGCGGGGGCGGCGGCCAGTCCGTATATTCTTTGCCGGAAGCCTCGTAGTCCTCGTCGAAGTCCTCGTCGCCGAAGTTGTTGTCCTCGTCGTCAAAGTCGGGGCGCCTGCTAAACACGTCATCAACGTCCATCCCGCTATCCTCCTCGGAATCAGTCCGCGGAGGCGACGAACCACGCGAGCGGTCAGACGCATTGTCGAAGTCGGGGCGGGGACGTGAGTCGAAGCGGAAGTTCTCGTCAATGTCCACCCCACCCTCCTCCGCATCAGTGCGCTGCCGAGAGGGCTGTTGTGAGTCGATCCCAGATAGAGGGCGGGTCGCTTCGTCGACGGCCACGGTATTTTCTTGCTGCGTTCCACCCTCCGCCGCTTCTTGTTCCCGCCCAACAGTATCCCCCTCTCCGCTAGGATTGTCGGCGCCGGGGGCGAGACGTTGCGAACGGCGAGTAGGATTGGATGTCTGTGACTTCCGCGGACGCGGGATTGGACGTGGGCGGGGCTTCGGTCGAGACAGCTCAGGGAGCAGTTCCTCTTTCTCCGCCCGCCATTGCGCCGCCAGACGTTTATTCCGCTCGATGTTACGCTCACGCTCGAGTCTGTCCTTCGCCCACTCCTGTTGCTGCCGGTCTTCCTTCGTGAGCTTGGCGGGTGGAGCTGGCTCTGAACGTGGTGCGGCGGGCGCTTGGACGTTGCATGTCCCGGTGGCTGCGTCGGTGGCGCCCGGCTCGTCAGCTGTGACTGCGTCGGCGGGTGCGGAGGCACGCTTGCGCTTCATTCCTGCCTGTTTCGCAGGCCTGTCGTCCACCTTCCGCCTCTTCGATACCTGCTTTTCCACTAGGTCGTCGTCACTGGGGACCTCGCTATCCGTGTTGGGCTCGGAGTCCGAGTCCGAGTCAAACTCGTCAGACTCGTCTGCTGGGTCGATGGTGTACGGTGCCTTATCTAGATCTGGCAAGGCCGCGGCTGCGCATTCAGAAGATGCTAAGGAGGGACATTAGTCTTCGGCGTCGTTCAGGACCTTAGAGTACTTACTGTAAACTGTGCCGAGGTACTCAGTGAACAACCCCAGAACCTGGTCTCCAAAGCGCTCCTTTGCCCATTGGGGGAAGTGGGCGCCTGTTGCTGTTTTACTTCGTCCCCAAGAGACACTAGAAAGGAAAGGGTTAACGCCGATATTCTATAGAAGTAGGGAGACGTACTGCACAGTCTTCAATTCCCCGCCGTATTTGGGAAGCGGGCCACCTAGCACAATAAATGACTGAAGTCCAGTGTAATCTTGAATTCCTCGCAGGATGGGCGCAATGAAGTCTGGGAGCGCGTTGATGCATCTAAGCACACCGTCGATATCAGTATCCCAGTTACAGTAATCGCAAGTATAAAGGACGTACTTTTGTCGATCCGCGGGTTTGTTCGACGGCGGAGCCTTCATCGCGGCATCATATTCGGCCTTCCGCTTCACAGCGTCGTCCTTGGCTCTCTGCGCGATTGCGATCTTCTCCGTTTCCGGCAGCTCAGCGAAGACCATGCGGGCAACCTGGGCACGAAAGCCTGCCTTCGGCTCTTTGCGTCCCACAGTAATGGGGTCGTTCCTCGCGCGCGCTTTCTCCCATTCCGTTGCTACCCTCGGGGCGATCTTCTCGGCATAGCTTTCCGACATGAGTTGCTGGTACGCCTGCCGTGCTTTTTTCGTAGTAGAAAGTCCAGAGAGTTGGCCTAGAAGAACAGCGAAGGGATCCTTGCGAGGATCCAGCCCCGAGATGCGCTGGCGCCGGCGCCGTATGCGGTAGGTGAACCAGCGCCGGATACGCTGAAGATCAGTGAGTGCGACGCGTGTTACGTGACACTATGTGACATACCCCATTCAAGACCTTGATTCGGGCGCGCTTGCGGATCTCTTCGTCGTCGGGCAAAACTGGGTCCTCCAAAATGGCATCTGGATTGAAGGGCGCTAGAACCGGCTCTTCGTGGTCCGCGAGCTTCCAGTCGACGCGCGCGTGGAACTCATTGCACACTTTCTGGAGATAGGCGCGTTCCTTGGTCCATCCCAGGTCGCGCGCCTCAGAATACAGGTCCAGATGAGGGAGAAGAATTTTTTCGCGCGCCCCCTCTGCCCAGAGCCGAAGATTTTTCCGGTTTTCTTTGGGGATCCGCGCGCGCTGTTTCGCTTTGCCTTTAGCCATCTTAGGTCTTGCTCGTCAACGCCCCCACCGTCTACAAATCT
Source organism: Mycena galericulata (assembly GCA_029289565.1). NCBI lineage: Eukaryota > Fungi > Basidiomycota > Agaricomycetes > Agaricales > Mycenaceae > Mycena > Mycena galericulata. The sequence goes on from JARKIA010000504.1 coordinate 4,168, forward strand.
GTGGCCACTCACTGCTGGTTTACTCTCTCTTTGCTGCTGGGTGCTGCTGGACTTCTGTTGTCGAAAAGATAACGCAAGAGTCAAGCCGGAATCACGCACATCACACGCCATGCGACCCTCCCTCTTTCCACTTTTGTCTGCTCGCATATCTGGCGAGCGGAGTTTTAATCGACTCTATAAAAACCTGTGCGTATTCGTGATTGCTCACATATCAACTTTCCTCCTTACTCCCATTATCTTATGTCTTCCCAACCTGACAACACTTCCGCTACCGCAACAGAGTCACTTGTGAGCTCTGTTGCGGCAGCGGCAGTTTCGCCCGCTGCCACTCCTGCGCAGCGTCAAGGTTAGTTCCCCCTATAAATTTCGCGCTCGCTTCTGACGGTGTTATCTTATAGCGGCGCTGCAATACTTGGCCACCCTGGTCAACGCCGGGGGTCCTGTGCAACCTTGTTAGTGCTCCACCCCCGCCTGTCCTCGTCCCCCACTGACTCTCTCCTTAGCAGCTCCTACTGGTAGCACGGCGCCTCCGGTGTACTCAGTCGCTGCGCCCGCCGGCCCCGCCGGCCAGCCTCCATCCGCCTCTGTCGCCGATCCGACCTTGGAGCAGCCTGCTCCTTACGTCGCGGGTATCCTTTACGCAGAAATCCCCACGTCTTATCTGCCTAGCGACGGCGTCGTCGACAACGGGCAGGGCTGGTACGCGGTCTTCAAGGGGCGAAAGGTCGGCATCACTCAGAACAATGCTGTTGCCCTCGAAGCCGTGGTCGGTGTGTCGAACAACGCGATGAGGAGCTTCAAGACCTTTGCCGCTGCGCATACGGCGTTCAACGATGCGCTCGCCTCTGGCCTAGCCGAGATTCGCACCTACTGATGGTAAATCCATTTGCTAACAAATTCCCCTTGCTCACGTCTTCTCGAATTCACTTCCAGGCCCCGAATCAGCGGTTCCGTAACGCGTTTCGTGATAGTTTTTCGTATGGTAGTCAATTGTGTCCGTGTCGGTAGCTGTCTCGTGTTCGCCTGCAAATACATTGTATGTTTTTTGTGGAAACTCATGGCCGGGCTGTTTAATCAACGGGGTTCCTGATGTGTGAATCATGTTGCGCGCTCATCATGCGCGCATCTCGGAGGCTGTTGGACCAGTGTTGGACCCTTTTTTCCCCCAAATACGTGACTTCGCGGCTGTTCGCGAGTCTTTTGATGTATCACATTCCACATTGGGTCTGATGGATTTCTTACTAAACCAAATCGGGCAAGCTCCGGAGACGAAGCCTCTCAACTCGACGAAAAAGCTGCGCAAGACTCAGTGGTCTGTCTCAATTACTTGAGTATACTTTAAACCCACCAAGTTGTCGCGCAAATAGTGGATTCGCAGGTGCTGTGCTTGCGGATTTTGCCATGGCATCTCCATTCGAGTTGATGTCCCTTACGGTCTCTCCTGTTTGATTTCTCCCACAACTCGCCTCCCACTTGATCTCTCCCACAGCTCGCCTCATATTGACGTATCCTCATGGACAATCTACGGTTTACGGTTGCCCCTTGGTTGCCCCAGAGCTTTCTCCTATCTCCGTCTCCACCATGGCCACAGATACTGAGCTGACGGCGAGTGCACGAGTTTACTCTGACGAGGAATTTGCAGCTCTCATTGCCAACCTCGATCTCACCGAACCTTCCCGGCCGCCGCCGTCGCCTCCACCGACTTCTAATCCACCCATCGCTCATACGCCGCCTCCTGCGTACCCAGCGCAACCTGTTGCACCGCACACGCCCACTCCCAGCGGCCCAATGTATTACTATGAATCACCCAATGGGAGTGGATACACTCCCAGCTGGTCTGTGGCGTCGTCTACTCCCTCTCCCTCTCTCACTTCTCCATTAGGGCACATGCTGCGTCGGAAACTCAAGGTGTGGCCGGAGCTCGCGTCCACGCAGTCCAAAAGCGCGAGAAGAAAAGGGGCCCTAAGAAGAAGGCATACGTCGTCTTCCTTGGACGACGCGTCGGGGTATATCGCAGCTGGTGTGTCATTCCATGATTACAGTGTCGTTGCGTTCATGCCTTCTTTCTCCTAGGTCCCAGGTCGAACCATTGGTTAGCGGGGTCAGCAATGCAATTCACCGCGGCTATGGCACAGTCGAGGCGGCGGAGGCGGCGTACGGCTACGCTCGTTCTCGCCACTGGATCCGCGTCTCGGATACCTGGCCGGCTTCATCATCGCAGCAACCGCTGGATGTCCCGACCCCAAGTCAGTTCTCCGACGGCTCTAACCCCCTTCACGTGGATGAAGAACTCGACGACACCTGGTACGTGGTGTACAAGGGAGTGATCCCCGGCGTCTATCATTCCGTGTAGGTTTTCTTTACCTCGTTATCTGCCGCCGCTGATGTTCCTCCTAGTTTAGAGGCTCTTTTGAATACGGTGGGATTACCCAACTCTCTCTATGAGTCGGTTGTGGGTCGCTCGGCGGCGTTTGCACTATTTGAAGGAGCGCGGGCTGATGGTCACACAGGGATAGTGCACCCACCTTCGTACAACTTCCCATAGCTTCATTTTCTTGTATCTCGTATCATGTAGTGTTGATACAATTTATATGTTACCCGGCACTATGTACTATCGTGAAAAGACTGGCCGCTGAGCAGCCCCATGCGTCATCGATGTCTTGTCGAGGTATGAGTCGTGAATTCATTCTGCGCAGTCCCTCAATCCTGGCTCTATATTTCTCTTAAAATTGGGACAAATGCTGGGCGCTTTACGCCTATGTCTTGAATTTTTATGGATCATACTGAGAGGGTGCCCGCCCGACGGAGCACATTCCATCCCATGATAATATTGGTCGCGAACTCATTTCGATCGCGAACTCGCCATCGTCGCCGAGTTCACTCGGATGGCATTCTGCGCCTGGCCTCAAATTTTGAGGGGTAGGTTTATAGCATATATAAGGGCGTTTCAGAGACTTTCAATTTTTTGACCACTAAATGACTCATTTTATTTTATTCAAGGCCTCTGAGCTCCTGTTTTATTTTTTTTCTGAGGGCCATATGATGTCTTCGTACCCGTGAATATTTTCGCGATTATTGGGGGTCACTAAAATATGCTAGAATTCGGACAGTGTGGTTTATCGGTCGCGAACTCACCATGGATCAGCAAGGTTTGGACGAGATCCAAAACAGTAATTGGCAACTACCCCTCTTTCACCTTACCTCTGTGCACCTTGAACGTCTGGCGTCTCATGCCTCCCGGCCGCAAACCCTTGGACCCCAAAGTGAAGGCCGAGCATCGTAGAGAGACCCTCCGTCGATACGCAGAGAGGTACAGTGGCCTCCGTCGTCGTTTCCAGCCCGCCTCATCACTTCGTTAGAAACAAGCTCGCATTGCGCGAAGCCGCCCGAATTCGTATGCAGCGGTACTTTTACATTCCCTACCACCGTTTACTTTCTCATATGGAAGACAGGCTTCGCGCTGCAGCCGCTGAGTCACCCAGCACCAAAGCGACCGTCCGACGGGGCGCACTCAAGTCCGCCGCTAGATATCGAGACAAGTACGATGCTTTTCTACCTTACTCTACGTAGCTTATCTACTGCGTTGGCAGGAATCGTAAGGCCCTTCGCCACGCTGAGACAGTCCGTCGAGCCCAGTGTGTAACAAAAATACAGTTTCGACTATCAAGTCCTGACTCTCAGCAGGAAATGTATCGAAAAGGATGGTGCTGAGGCGTTCGATGAGAAGGCGAACCGGCAGTTCATGGCCAAAACCCAGCGGCAGCATGAAGGTCGTCCTCCTCCACCTCGGCCTCGCCCACTGCCCATAGCTCGCCGCCTCGCGTCCTCAACGGAGCCCTCCAGCGGTGATGAACGCGACGCGCGATCTAAACCCACACCTTTCGTGCGAGGCAAGGGCCTTCCACGCAATCATCGGCGCGTCTCGTCCTCACCAGAGCAAGAAACACCCCCTCCAAAAAGCAAATCGGTCCGGCCGTCGCGTCCGCCGCGCCTATCTCACTCCGCCGGTCAACTACGTCCGCCGCGTCCATCTCGCGCCGTCAGCCCACCGTCTCGAAAGGAGAAACCGCGCCCATCGCACCCGCACCCCCATCGCGCCGCCAGTCACGAGCACTCGGAGGAAATGGAAGGGATAGAAGATGAAAGGCCAGCACGGCGACTACCGGCGTGGGCTATGCCCGTTTGCGTCTGCGGGACCCCTGGTTGTCCCCAGTGTGCGTGTGTGTGTCCCATGTCGACGACATGGACCGATTGGCTAGGACATAAGCATGTCCGCACCGTTGACAGCGACTAGTAGCCACCAGCCCCCACCTATTATCTCATATCTTCTCATGTCCTCTTTTGACGATCAATCAATGCTTTTACAATATTTTTACGAATAGTGCAAGTGAGAAAGGCATTGTTTCCATGCGACTACACATGCATCTCATGCAACTGATTAAACAACTTTGCCGCGAAGGCCACGCGATTAGCTAGATGGGCTTCAACGGCTAGCTTCTCCTGCGGCGTCGCATCTAGATCGTACTCCATGTCAGAACGGAACCCGCGATCCAGCCAACGCTGCACGCCCGAATGGAAGTACTGCTGGAATAGATAGCGCTTCTCCCCTCGGCCCACCTTGGTGAAGAAATAGTCCTTGGTGCATGGGATAAGTACCGTCGCGCCGGGGGGGCAACGAATCGCAGCGTCGTCACCGGGCACGATCAGAAGGTTGCTGTGGTCTGGGTTGTACACACCCAAGACAGTGATGGCGCGGAAGCCGTGAAAGACGTCGTTCGCGTGCTTGCGAGTGTGCATGGGAGCATCACCGAAATTGAATTCTGTTGTCGAGAAAGCAGAGCCGGGGAATGGGGGGCCTATGGCGACGCGTTCGTCCAGAAGCTCGAGCTGCGACTTCATAAATGCCACCATGCGCGGCGCAAACTGCCACGCGAGATCTGGCGTGATATTAGCAAAGACATTCTCATATGGCATTTAATCAAAACTGACGATTGTGATAAGCCGACAGCTCTTTGAAAGTCTCGCTGAGCACTAAAGCTGTGGCAAGCTCTTTGTTGAGGGCGCTGTTCTCCGCGCGGTGAGGGAACTACGCAAATTATTAGTGTATCCCCACATGAAAAAAAAAGGGACTAACCGCGCCGCGTTGGCCATAGTCCATGCCTACGCGGATGTACGACTCAGTTTCTCCCAGGTGAGTGAAATCCCCTTGGAAATGCACCCGCGACATGTCGCGTGTGGCGCGATCAATGAGCGCGGGCCAGTACGGGTGTCCCTGCGGAGCAGCTGAAAAGACAGCAATTACCCTAGATCGCGTGTCGATCATGGGGCGCAAAAGACTGGGGGATTAGATTACATTGAGTTAGAGGATATGAAGTTCGAGTGTGAAGTACTTACTGGTTTTTGAGGTAGACGACGTCGGGGTCCATGTAAGTAAGCGCCTCTCCAGTTTCGTAGCCGCCCACGGTGCTATCTCCCACCCGGGCCTGGCGTAGACGGCGCGAGCGACGCGTGATAGGGACCCAAGGCCTCGATTTGCGATGCACGGTGGTATCGGAAGATTTCGCCTGGGAAGCTGTCGCAGCGTGATTGCCTTCGAGGGCTGCTCGATCTGCGGCGTGCGACGCGGCGTAGCGCTTGCGGTCGTGTCGACTGTACGTGATGATCCTCTTGTGGACTCTTGCGTGCGTGCCATCCATCATCTCTGAGGCGGTGGGAGACTGGTCGCGCGCATAATCGCTCGGTGTCGGGGTAAAAACACTAGGGTCGCGATGGCGGGAGGCGGGCTCGGTGGGGGCGAGCTCAGGCGCGGGGCTGGAGGCGGGCTCGGTGGGGGCAAGCTCGGGAGCAGGGCTGGAGGCGGGCTCGGTGGGGGCAAGCTCGGGAGCGGGGCTGGAAACAGTAGGACTGGTGGCAGGTTCCGAGGGCGTGGGGCTGGATCCGGCTTCGCTCCAAGGAAGGTTGTCGTAAGCAAAGCGGTTGGTTGCGCCAAGAATGGCGCACGCCTCATGAGGCAGAACCTGGACATAAATGAGTAAGTGACCCAAACAGACTTCGAAGAATTCCTAACTTACTTCGGCGCGGTATACGAGATCGAATGCCTCTTTGTACTGGAGTCGGGGAAGCTGCGCCGCCAGATCCGAACGAAAATTGGATGCCGTACGGCTTTTGAACGGTTTGTCGTAGGGCTGCACTTTGAATGAGTACTTGACTGCCGAACGCCCACGACGATCGTTGACGAGGAGCTCCGAGATAGGCATGATACGATGTGGGCGAGATACGGAATACACTCTTATGACGGGAAGAGACAACTGGATGGCTGGATTCAATGACGGTTAAGTAGCTGCCAGCTTACCGCCTTCGATGGTGATTCAGCCGATCGGTCTCGGGAGCCGAAGTTTTTTTCGGGGAGGCGCGCGGTCTCTTTGGGGTTTTGTTATGATGGCTGATGAATTGCAAAAACCGCGTGCTTAGGCTTTGTCTCGAACGATGACTATCTACGCAAATGAAAACCCATGTCAGTTTTTTCTCTGGCCTCCTTCCTGCTCTGACTCACCGACCGCTGGGCAGGCCGCGAGGTCGTCCTCTACAAGCCACTGTTCAATACGGCGCCGTTTTATCAATTGCCTTCGGAGCGGCGGACTTTCGACAAATCATTTGGTCATGAGTACCTGAAAGCTTGGTGAGATCTCAGATAACTATTTGCGGTAAGGTTGCCATTGCTTACCGTCGATTAGGATGCTGCTCCATGTGGTTTTTTTCGCCTTTGACGGGAGCTTTCGTGGAAAGGGTCGGGTGAACAATACCAAAAAATTGATCGGCCACACGGATGGGGAGCAGGTGGAGAATGCTTGGGCCGCGTTGGCTCCTCCCTTCCCGGGGCGCTGGACGATGCGCCGCGTACGCGTGTATGTCTCCCTCCCTGCCCTACAAATTGCATATAGAACTGACGAAACTTCAGCCGCAAATTGTGATGGATGGGAGTGCCGGGGGTAGTAGGACCGGTTGAATGGTTGTTTAGCGAGATAGAAAAACAAGCGTCGTGTGTTCGCGATCGTTTCTGATGCATCACATTCCGAATCGGGCCTGATGGATGGCTTGTCCGAATCGGGCACGGAACGATCTTGGATCAGGCGGAACCACAAGGCCGTTTTTTTTTGAGTCCGCGGGTGGGGGGTCTGCATTGAGCGGGAAGTAGGATAGGGCCTCACACGCGTTCTGGAGGAAAATGTATTGGTGTGCTACGTATGTTGCTCGAGAAATGCTCTCAAGTCAGAATGATGGCGACGATGATCACAAGTTCGAAGGCGGGTGTCTGCGGAAATCAGCGGCGGAAATCAGCGGCGGAGCGAATATGTCAGATGGGAGGACGTACGGGCGAAAGAGTCCTTCAACAAAAAACTGGGCATGCATATAAACACTCTGAATGTACGGGCCCTCGTCGACGACACCTGCTTCGACACCAAGATGACGGATACGGCGGGCCGTCTGTAAAAAGCTGGGATATATTAGCATCTATCTGCCTCTTTGAGTGCAAAGTACCGTCGAAAAAAAGCAAGATGAATGAGTCGGACGAGCACGCCTACCCAAGCCTGACGTTGGGGTTGGGAGATTTGCGTGTAAAACCCGACGCCGCCGGAGGTTTGCTGAAAGGTGAGATATTGATACGTGCGCCAAACGTGGTGTCGGATCAGGCGGTCTTCTGCCTGCCAATGCACGAGTAAACGGCGAATGAACGCGTCCTGCCTGTAAATGCGCGTTGAATCCAGTATAGCATAATCTAGATGCACTCCTACCTCTCACGAGACATTGGACCAGGGCGGGGCATGAAGGCGTGGTAGCAGACTCATACTATAGGTGGAGTCGGGACCTGGTTTAGATGGGGAAAACGAACACCTTGAATGGGGAAAAACGGTCGCGAATGCACCGGGATACGCGATTTGATATTATTGAGAACTTGTATTGAATGCACAGATGTCGACTACGAACATGTTGGCGCGACGAAAGGACCCGGGAGGTGAGTGAATGTCAGAGGAATGATGGAAAGCGGTCGCGAACGCACCGGAAATATTAGTTCCATTGGGATGCACAGATGTTGATTAAGAGCATGTTGGCAAGATGAAAGGAAACGGGAGGCAAGGATAAGTCAAAGGAATGATATATACAGATGGATGAATGAAATTGGACGAATGAATGAAGTTTGAAGAATGAGCTAAGTGGTGGGGGCGGCTGTGGGAAGTTGACAGTTGTTTACCGATTACGAAAGGCGGCCCGGGAACGGCCTTGATGTCGCTTGTTAGTTTCCACATGCACCACCGCTTTTGGCTAGGGGTTCTGCGCCAGGTCGCGATTCGGTGAAACTAGTGTGGCTCGATGGAGACGTGGTACGTCTGTGAATATTTTCTGGATCGGATCTGAATTGAAATGTTTTTTCAGCATACGCAGTAACCCACCTCTCCGGCTTTTCTCTGCTGCCGCATGAATAACCGTGGAGGGCGTCCACGAAAGGACGGCGGGGGCACATTCGACATCGACTCGGGCATCGGAAACCCCACGGACACACTCACCGCGGACCGCGGGGTCTATTTCTCTGCTGATGGTCAACGCCGACACGTCGCGTTACTGAATATCGCGCCAAAAAAGCGACGCCTCGCACCCAGCAACCTCGATGACCAATTCGCCACCTGGATTCCTGTTCCCGAGGACGCGACTGATGACGCTCCACCAATGGACGAGCCCGAAGCACCCGGAACCAGGGAAAAGCGGAAGCGATACGAGAGCTCAGTGAGTGTTGGGTCTGCGTCACGTCTGCTTTTTTTTTGGGTTTGCTAAATTCACATTTAGGACGATCCTATGGGCCAGTGGAGGCCTTTGAAACAAACCTTCATGGACGCGTTGATATGGCACGACGGTTTGGGAGATCACGATCGTCCCAGCTTGCGTTGCGCGTTATGCAGTGCCGAATATGGACCTTCCTCCTCCCCCGAGTGCCGCATATTCAAATGCCGGCCGTGCGGGGAGTTCATGCAGTGTAAAACGTGTTGTCTATCACGGCATGAGCGTACTCCACTGCATTTGCTCGACGTGAGTTGTGTCTCGACTTCGTTGGTGGGTCACTAACCGATGTGGGATTTGCAGGAGTGGAATGGCGAGTTCTGGGAGCGCCGGACGCTGCGGGAGCTGGGGTTCGTTTACCAGGTCGGCCACGGTGGCGCGCGTTGTCTCTTCCCAGACGACAAGAAACGCACATTGACGGTGCTCGAGCACCCATACATCCACCAAATCCACTTTCGTTACTGCAACTGCAAGAAATCGGATCATGCAGACCCAATGCAGCAGCTCCTACGCAACGCATGGTATCCAGCAACGGTGGGAGACCCCGCAACCTGCGCCACATTCACGACCCTCGAGACGTTCCGCCTCCAGAACGTTGTCGGAAACGTTAACGCCTACGACTTTATGACAGCTATGGAGCGGCAGACTAATGCGACGGGGTCTACCGGCATGAACAGAGTCCCTGTATGTTACATGCTGATAACATGTTGCTGGTTGCTGACGGACCACCCGCAGACACGCTATAAGGAGTTCATGCGGATGTCGCGTCAGTGGGCATTTCTCTCGCGTATGAAACGTGCAGGGCGGGGTCACGATCCGGCGGGGGTGGAGGCGACTGCGTCGGGTGAGGGCGCGGTGATATGCTGGGCGTGTCCGTACGACGGGCGTAACTTGCCCTTGGATTGGCGCGACGTGAAGCCGGAATACCAGTAAGCGCCTCTACATAATTCTGGATGACGCTCATCGGCTGGCGTTTATCTAGGTTTCTTTATATGTTGATTCTGGCGCTCGACGCGAACTTTAAATTGAAGAGTCGGATTCGGACAAATGCGCACGATGACCCTTCGTTGGGTCCTGGTTGGGAGTATTTCGTTGAGCCGAAAGGTTACCGAGAACACTTGCGGAAGTACGTCCCGGAGAAAGACGTAAGTTACTAAATGCGTAGGTTTAGTCCACCCGCTGATATCGTGATGACCAGATGAGCTCTTGCATCGCGTTTGCGGCACTGCTACAGAAGGATAGTCGGGCAAACGCGGGCCTGCGATGCACAGGGGTCGGGGGCTGCGTGTGCGCGCGGCACGAATGTGTGCGCCCTAACGGGATTGGCGATCTTCAGAAAGGTGAAAGGTCCGTTCGTCGCTCTGTTCTGGCAGGTGTTGTGGCTGATTGTGCTGCAGATACGCCAACATGGACTATATTGTGCTTTGCGCGTTGGTCGGCTTCGCCCTCCTGTGGCTCACGCTGTCGTATGACATCGCGTGTCAGTGGCAGAAGACGCTGCCGGCCCGAATGGAGAAGATGCCCGAGCGTCTCCGACTGCCACTCGACGACATCAAGCTACAGTGCGCATTGCCCGTGTGGCATGCGGCATCTCATGAGGAAGAATGTCAAAATGCGAATAGTCTCAGCTTCAAGCGCGGGGTGGGTAAGAGCGATGGAGAAGGGGTGGAACGGACTTGGGCGGTATTGAATCCGGCATCTTATCACACGAAAGACATGAATCCCGGCAACCGTGAAGACACTTTAAATGATAAGATCGACAACCACAACTTCATGAAGAACATCGGACAAGGTATGTGGCGATGAGATTCCAAACGGAGGATATATTGACGGACGGAACGGCAGGTTACGCGCTCGAACAGAAGCTGATTATCGCAATGGCCGAACGCGCACGACAGGTCGCGGCCTTCACGGAGGTGAATGCTACGGTGGAAAAAGAGGTGCGGGACGCGTGGAAGAAGCAGATCTCAGAGTGGCAGGCAGACCCTAGCAAACCAAACCCATATGTTCTCAATCGCTCAGGTGTGTCGCTCCCCGTCTTCAGTCGTGGGTACATATTCTGATGATCTTCAAAGATACGCCGACGGAAGCGCAAGTCCGGCTGGAATTGAAGAAGGAAGAGGAGGCCGAGGCTCGCGCGGGTCGGGCGCCTCTTCATGGAACGAGCGCGACAGCGTTCATCACTGCCGGAATCCAGCTCGAAGATGCTCAGTGAGTTACGGACTAGCCTGCCCCTGATTCCAGACTAATCGTGTATGGACAGACGCCGCATCCATGCATTAGTGAAGGGTCTCGCACTGGTTGCGCCCGACAAGGAGAGCAAGATTCAAGATAGGCGTTTGACGCTGCTCAACAAATTGGCCAAGTTCCGTAAGCTGCAGTCTGTGTTCATGCCTGGGGCTGAGCGCTTGATCGCCGAGGAGGAAGAAGAGCGCGACTCGGATGCGCCCCCGCCGAAGCCGGAGGATATCAAGCTGTGGATGCCGCACGAGTTGGACGATGCGCAGCGTCTGGGCAGCTGCGTGAGGGGGCTTGTGTCAATCGAGGCGAAACTACGCGTTTCGCAATGTCTCAATTCCCTCATCACACTCCGCAGTCGCCTCCACTCCAAACGGCACTTTCTGGGCTTCAGCAACGCAAATATCGACGGGCAGAATATGCGAACCAAGTCTCAGACGCTGGTTGGCCAGCTTGGGGACCGGGTGACCGCGAGCGCCGATCGCTACAGGCAGGGGCGTGCTGCTCTGGTCAAGATTCAAGGCGCGTCGTTGGACCCGCAGTTCCGCGAGCTGAAAGAGGCCGATATCACCTTGGACGGCGACCATGGGGAGAGCGACACAGCTGCGAAGAAGAAATTGGCGATGATCGGTTCTGGCCGGGGTGCGCGAGCCCCGAGGAACGCGCCAGGAACAAGTCGGCGAGTGATGTCCTGGATTTGGACTGCACAGGGTGCGGAGGCTGCGGGCGAGGAGCACCTTCACGAATGTATGTCTTTCACTGCGCGTTCTGATGTTTCTTCATTCTAACGGGATTTACTTAGCCGTTCGGGTTGAGTGGTGCCGTGCGCACGCGCGCAAATTACGCTGGGAGGAGGAAGTTTTACTGGTAAGGGAGGAGATGCGGAGGGTGGTGAGGTACCTGCAATGGCAGGCGTTGTGGTGGGAGAAGCGGATAGACGCGCGGAAGGATGCGAGTCGTGAAGTGGCCGCGGGTGCGAGGGCGTACGCTCGGAAGCAGGCGGCACTGCATCGGCGCCTGGCCACACACTTCCATGCGACGTGGAACACGCCGGCGAGGGTCGTGGCGCGCAGAGTTATGGCAGGGGGGCCCTCTCCGTCCCTCGAAGGGGCGGACTTGGACCAGTTTTTCGATCAGTAGCACTTTTGCCTAATCCGGTAATAATATGTTCCTTATTTGGGCCTTGCGACCGGACGAAAGCGACGCGACAACAGTAGCACCTAATTTGGTATCCCTTCTGCCCTCAAAAGTGTTTGCGTAGCCCAATTCGGTAGGTTGTTTGGTTGATGCGGCGAAAGCAACACACGGGCCCGGGATGCCTACCCAATATGGGTAAGCGGTGGCCCGGACGTAGGTGGATATAGGCTGAAACCGATGGCCCCAGCCAGCCATGGCTGGAGTCATGGTGGTAGATAACGGGTTTTATGGCTAGGTCCATGTCAGTAGGCTATATTGTACATCTACTATTGCCCTTTCGGGGAATTCCCTGAGGCCTCCGGGCCTCCTCCGGTCACTAACCGTCCGCTTGTGTCTCTCGTGTCTGCTGCGGCTTACCGCTCCATCATCCGAGACAAGAATTGTTGTCAATATACGCTGCGCGCCACTCCATCGGAAGAAGCCCGTGCCCGGTTTGCTTCCGCTTCGCCTCCGGACCTTTCCGGTTTACCTCCGGAGTACGAAGAGTTCGCTGACGTCTTCTCTGAGCAGGAAGCCTACAATCTTCCTCCTCATAGAGAATTCGATCTCAAAATCGAGCTCGTAGACGGCGAGGAGCCTCCGGTTGGTCACGTCTACTCCCTTTCGCCTACCGAGCTCGCTGCCCTCCGGGACTTCATTGATAAGAACTTAAAGTCGGGATTTATATACCCGACCCGTTCGAGTCATGGAGCGCCCATTCTCTTCGTTAAGAAGAAGGACGGTAGCCTCCGGTTGTGCGTTGACTACCGGGGACTTAATCGGATCACGAAGAAGGATCGCTATCCGCTTCCTCTCATCGCCGATCTCCTCGACGCTCCCGGGAAGGCTCGCATATACACAAAACTTGATCTCCGGCACGCCTATCACCTTCTCCGGATCGCTCCGGGTGACGAGCCGAAAACGGCTTTTCGTTCTCGCTATGGTTCTTTCGAGTTCCGGGTTGTCCCGGAAGGCCTTACCAACGCTCCGGCTGCTTTTCAGCGCTTCCTGAATAGCTTGTTCGCCGATCTGTTGGACGTGTACGTCATCATTTACTTGGATGATATATTGATCTATTCCGACGATCCGTCCCAACACTCCGAACACGTCCGGGAGGTTCTCCGGCGCCTTCGGAAGGCCGGCCTATACTGCAAACTCCCCAAATGCGAGTTCAGCGTCACCACCTGCGAATATCTCGGTTACATCCTGTCTCCGGACGGCTTCCGGATGTCTCCGGACAAGGTCGCCGCCATCGTCGATTGGCCGGCGCCCCGGAAGGTGAAGGACATTCAGTCCTTCTTAGGTTTTTGTAATTTCTATCGACATTTTATATGGAACTACTCGGCGATTACAGTTCCCCTTACTCGCCTCACGCATTCCAACGTCCGATGGGATTGGTCTCCGGTTTGCCAACTCGCATTCGACACCCTCAAGCACGCGTTTACGGAGGCTCCGGTGCTTTCGCATTGGATTCCGGACCGACAACTCACCGTCGAGACGGACGCCTCCGACTACGCAATCGCCGCCATCCTCTCGATTATCGGAGACGACGGCGAGATCCACCCCATTGCGTTCCGGTCCCGGACACTCGGTCCGGCCGAACTCAACTACGACACACACGACAAAGAACTCCTCGCTATCTTCGATGCCTTCAAGCACTGGCGGCACTATCTCGAAGGTCCGGCGTTCCCGGTCGATGTCGTAACCGACCACAAGAATCTGGAATACTTCGCGACGACCAAGGTCCTCACCCGTCGCCAAGTCCGGTGGTCCGAATACCTGTGCCATTTTAATATGGTTATCCGGTTCCGGCCGGGTAAGCTCGGAGCTAAACCTGACGCTTTGACTAGACGATGGGACGTCTACCCTAAAGAGGGGGATAGGGCTTTCAGCCAATTGAATCCTCAAAATTTTCGCCCCATTTTTACTCAAGATCAACTCACCGCGTCCCTCCGGGCCACTTTCCTCGAGGAAATTACCCTCCGTTCCTCCATTGTTATGGATGTTGAGAAGCTTTACTCCGACATTCGTGCCCACTACAACGATGATCCCGCCGCTGTCGCCGGACTTGCCTCCGCGACCTCCGGCACATCCCCGCGCTGGACCGTAGAACCCTCCGGTCTCCTCCGGTACGACGATCGCATTTATGTTCCACTGGTCTCCGGAGACGCTCCGGATCAGCTCCGCGTACGTGTTCTGCAGATTTTGCATGATCACGAGCTGGCTGGCCACTTTGGACAGAATCGCACTTTAGCCCTCGTCCGCCGAGAGTACACCTGGCCGGAGGTCCGGACATTCGTCCGGGACTACTGTCGGTCGTGCATTCTTTGCAAGCGCAACAAGAAGCCTCGGCACCGGCCTTACGGTTTGCTGAAGCCTCTTCCGGTTCCCCTCCGGCCATGGCATTCCATCTCCATGGACTTCATCGAGCAATTACCACTCTCCGGCGAGTTTGACTGCATTCTTGTGATCGTTGATCGGTCTTCGAAGCAGGTCATTCTCATTCCTTGCGATACCCACATCAACTCTCCGGAGCTCGCTCGCCTCTTCCTTATTCACGTCTTTTCCAAACACGGCGTTCCGGCACACGTTACATGCGACCGGGGCTCCGAATTCATCGCCTCCTTCTTCCGGTCGCTGGGCGAACTGCTCAATATGGAGATCCACTACACCTCCGGTTACCATCCGGAGGCCGACGGTCAAACCGAGCATATGAATCAAACGGTTGAGCAATATATTCGTATCTACTGCTCTTACCAACAGGACGATTGGGACCGACTCCTTCCGCTCGCGGAATTCGCTCTCAACAACGCTCCGAACGCTTCAACCGGCATCTCCCCCTTCTTCGCCAACAAGGGTTACAATCCGGCGATCACGGTCCATCCGGAACGTGACGTGGCTAACATGTACGCCAAAGATTTCGTCGTTGATCTTCAGGAACTGCACCAGTTCCTCCGGGAGCAAATTACTTTTGCCCAGGAGCGTTACAAGGAAACCGGAGAGTGTAATAGACGTACCTTTAATGCAATACCTGCAGTAGCTAATGTTTGGCGTAATGCATTACAGCCACCTGTTTACAGCCACTAAATGCACAGGTAATGCAATGCCTTGGGGATTGGGTCACTTGTAGGTTCTGGGCGGTTTTTTTTGATCTGGGCACTGTTTGGTGCTGTTTTCCTGGCCTTTCTTATAGCATCATCACTGATGTTATCACTACTGATCGATGTATCTTGAAATTTTTACAATCAATGTTCCAAATGGGTCAGATAGTACAAATCACCCATCACCTCAATGGGTTAACCCAGGTTGCAGGCTTTTCAAAAGGCCCATCAACACTCCGGCTCAAATGGGTCTTGACAGGGCCCATCAATAATCCCTCCCTCCCGGGTGATTCCGCCCTCCCGCTCCTTCCCGCACCTGATCTAGGCCCTTGACAGGGCCCATCAATAATCCTCCCTCCCGGGTGATTCCGCCCTCCCGCTCCTTCCCGCACCTTGACAGGGCCCATCAATAATCCCTCCCGGGTGATCCCGACCTCCCGCTCCTCCCCGCCCCTGACCTATGCCCTCGAAACGGCCCATCAATACTCCTGTCGACCCAACGCCCGGTTATTCCGGCGTCCTCTTGAAAATTGTAACATATTATTAATTTTTCCTTCTACCATTGTACTATATCAAGCCTCTCTTCCCTTGTGTAGATATATCATGTGTAGGTAAGTGGTTATCACGATGTCTTGATTTCTTTCTAGAGGTCGTGGGTTCGATTCCTCTGTACTGTTTTTTCTATCTTTTTCGAAGACCGAAGCTCTCTTTTTCTTACCTATCACAGACATTATCTCAATGCAAACTACTTACACTTTCCTTCATGTTCTCATTTCCCTTCGTCGTGACTCAACAGACCGAATTGAAAAGATTGAGACTTAAAGAGCAAGTTTCTACTGGGCCGGGGTCACGTGCCTCTGGACCGACCCTCACACGATCTAAGTCCACGACCTCAAACTTGAAACTACACCCCGTCCACGCGCTTTGGGCGTGTCGGTCAACGCGCTACGTGCGTGTTGACCGGACGGGCCTCGGGCGAGGCCTCTCCACCACCCCGCCTGAAACTTTACTCCTTGTCGTCCTCGGCTCCTCTCCGCCTTCCTCCTCGCCTCGCCGCAGTCTCTTCCGCCGTGTTTTTCCCGCCTGCTCTTCTCCCTCGTCTTCCTCGTTCTCGTCCTCGTCCTCCCCATCTTCTTCTCCTCTCTTGCGCTTCGCAGCCACCTTCATCGCTTTCGTTCTTTGACAGCGTGGTCAGCTTTTCTCCCGCTCTGTGAGAAATAAGACACTCACTTTTTACCAGAGGTCGCCTTCCCCTTCTTGCTGACGATCTCCCCGGACTTCAGCAACGCCGTGAGCAAGAACGTCACCTCGTCCACCGCTCGCCACCATTCCATGGAAGGCTCCACATTCGGGCCGGCGTCCTGTCCGCCTTGACTGGCGAAACCCCACCACAGCAGGCTCGCCAAGACAAGCATCAAGCCAGTCCGCCCGTGCATCTTCGGCAAACTCCCCCATGTCATTTCCTCCGGCCGGCTCAGCCTCCCCGCCACCCACTCACGCTCCGGGGGCTGAATAGCTCGCCACCACCCCCACCACCTATCCACGAAGCTTCCTGTCGTCCCCAACTTCCCCGTGTTCCGCACCTTGGGCGGCTGGAACCACTTCCGCCCGCCCTTCAGAAACTCTCTGACCTCCAGGGGGCGCTCCTCGCTGCTCAACTTCCCGCCGTCATTCTCGTACCCCGCCGCCTCCTCGATGTTTACCCATATCTCTACCAGCTCCCCCCACCGAGCCCCCCACGTGTCGCCCACCGCAAACGCGCCAAACGCCGCCTTCATCTCCCGCGGCCACTTGCCCGAGCCCTCGCGTGTCCAAACACGATGCTGCCCAGGCGGCGGACTCGAGGGGCGCGAGCCACCGTTTGCGGAAGGAGTCTTATCTGGCACCCCGTCCGGGGTCGCAGGACGCTCCGGGGATCTTGGCGGCGTCGCATCGCGGTTGGGGTGCGAATCGTCCGTCGGAGTCCGCGGCCTTTCCCCTTCTCCGATGACAGGCGACGCCCGATTCTGCGGCGTCTCGTGGGTGTCCTCATGCTCTGTGCCCTCGCCACTGCCACCAGCGGCCCCCAATGTCGACGCCGCGGGCCCTGAGGATGTGTCGTCCTCTGCTGACTGGACGATGCGCTCGCGGCATTGCTCCTCCGCTATATACAATGTAAATCAATGCAATGCAATATCATCAAAATTAATACGCACAAAAGCATTTCTCGCTGAATTTCACCATTGACTTCTCTAACGCCGCATAACCCATCCGGTCGAATTGCCACCACTTTAATGGAACTAGGCCTCGAGTCGTGCCGGCATGTACACTGCTCACGACATCAGAATCCCACCACTGTCTTCCGTGACAAAACTCTCACCTTCGCACCTCGATAGCGCCGCCGCGCTCTCCCACTGGGCCGCACAGTAGAATAGTGCAGTTCATCTGGAACTTATCCCGCACCGCCTGGGCTAGCGGTTCAAGATAGTATCCCGCATTCTTCAAAGCACTTCCAAATTCCTTAGCACCTTGTACGCCCGGCCACAGGAACACTCACGCGCTCAGCTCCTCCGCGCTCTTCACCGGCGTCTCCGCTTGCATCAGCTCCCATGCTCTCATAGCCGCCTCATGCTCCTTGTCGATTCCCAACGTCAACTCTGCCCGGAACGCGTCCGTCTCCTCGCTGAACGCCTGCTTCGTGACCTTGTTACGAATCGGAAGCTCCAACGGCGCGTTTTCCAATTCGAGGTCCTTCGCCCGCTGCACCTCCACCGCAAATTCTGCCTCAAAACGCGCTTTCACCTTCTCCTCGTAAAACATGCGCGAGTAGTAGTGTAAAGGCTGCGCCTTCCTCGGACGACCCGGACCTGCGCTAGTCAGCCCGCCGAGGACCTCGGCGAACATGTTCTTGTCCCTTTCGTCGACTTTGCGATTGTGGCGAGTGTACCAAGCCGCGATTCGCTGGTGAGTCCGGACTCCGTATTAGTCTATGCACCACCTTTATTGCAAGCACCTCATACCTTTCTCAGAGCAACGGTGTAATCGCTGCGCACCTTCGCCTCCTCCTTCGCCTCCTCCTCGCTGAGCCCCTCTGTGCCGGGAATCTTTTGGTCTGGGTCGGTCGGGTCCGTTGTGTCCACCTCCAGATCCTCGTTGTCGGCGAGTTCATATCCGTACTTGAGTAGGTACAGGTTGGCTACCTTGGTGTAGAATTTGCCCAACTGGACCTGTCCCTGGTCATTCGCCGCCTTCCAATCGGCCGTACGCGAGTCGAAGAAAGTGAATTTCGTCCCATGAATCCAAGAAATTTTCCCGGGTTTCACGCCAGTCTTCTTCCGCACTCGTTTCTGGCGGGGGCCCTTTCCAGGGGCGACGGCTGTTTTTTTAGCGGCAGTTTTGTTCGCGGCAGGCATTTCAAAAGGTGGGTATGTAGTCAGGCAAACAAGTAGGGGTTGCTGATCAACAAACACTAGCGACGCGCTTCAGTCACTTCACGTGCGGAGCCAGCTGCTGGATTATTTAAATATTACACCCCCTCAACGTTCCCGAAACCAGAGACAGAAAGACACGGAAATAAAATTTGTATTCTTAGTACGCCCGTACGAAGCCTCGCCATTCGCGCCCCACCGCCTCCTGCCACCGCAGCTCGTCTTCGAGATCTCTCGTCGCGCACGAGGAATCACTGGGGTCCGAAGAGTTCTCATCCTCCACACGAGCACACATCTCCTGCAGCCTCTCGAGAAGAATTACTCGCCGCAAGTATTTCGTCTTGCTCTCAGCGCGCACCCTCGCCGCCGATCTCGCCGCCGCCTCTTTCATTTTCAATCGCTCCCTCCTCTCCCGTTGTTCACTTCGAGACTTCTCCAGGAACCTCTCAAGAGTTTTATCCCCCTTTCTCCAATCCCCTCTCTTCGCCAACATCCGCGCCAGCAGCCGTCTCGAAAAAGGGGGCGTCGTCGGTATCTCATCGGCTCCTGGAATTGGCAATGTCGACGCCTTGTAGCTTTTGTTTTTCTTTGCACGCGCTTCCCGGTCGTTCGACATCTCCAGGTAATGTTAAGGGGATGAATGTTAAGTCGAGTGAAGCTGATCTTTTTGTTTGGCAAGAGGCCTTGTGCCAAACTCATTATCGGCGCAAACGACGGAGAAAAACCTTCACCTATTCGAAGTGCAAGGCGCCACAACTGTTTTAGTGCCACATTGTTTTTATAACCGAAAAATGAAATTTAAAAAAAAAAAATCCCGCCCGATCGCCATCCACAAGTACATCTACTCTACAAGTCCATCGCTGGCCCGCTGTCCCGAGTCGAGGCTCCTCCCTGAACCGCCTCGCGTGCGACGCGCGTGGAAGCCTCCCACCCCATCACCACCCGCACCGGCCCGCTCGAGACATCCTCGAAGGCCTCCTTGCTCGAGTGATGAATCGTCCCCCCAGCAACATAGAACGGATCATCCCAACTCGCCGCCGCCGTCAGACGAGAGGGACCCGCCTGCGCCATGCTGGCGCTCTCCATCTCCCGCCGCTTCCCCTCTTTTCTACCCGCCGCCGGAGTCGAGGCAGCCGTCGACATCGATGTCGACGATTCTGCGCTCAGCATCAGAGGGGATGTCGCGGCCTTCAATCGCCGAGTTGGGGCGACGTAGTCACGCCGGATCTCCTCCAGGGGCCGCACACGGCTGGCGGGAGCCTCAATGACGGAGTCCCTTCGGCGTCGGGTGACAGGAGTTGGCGACGATGGGGGGCCGCCTGCGCCGCCGTCCATCATATCATCCGACGAATCGGGGTCGAATAAAGGGACACCGCCGGGGGGGGTATCCCTCTCCGAATCCGTCTCGGGCACAGGGGTCGGCGTGTATCTTGGGGGAGGTGCACGACGGGTAGCCCCAGGGACAGATGTCCCCCGCGCGACGCTGAGCGGCGTAGGCGATTCCGCCTTCCGCACCGCCGTGGGGGATTCGTTCTTCACTTTGGCCGCTGGAGATTGCTTGATAACAGGGGCGGCATCCTCCTTCTTGATCGCGCGCCCCTCAGTCTTGACGCGGATGACGGATTTTCTTGCTGGCGATGGGACCGGTTCCACGTGTGCTGCGCACGGGTTCCTGGAGCATGCAGCTGGATGCTGCCTGCACTTCGCATGGCGGTGGTAGCAGTGTTTTGCCCATGCCGCCAGCACTTGCTCCCAGCGCTGAAAGCCCTCGATCACATCGGACGGCTTGTACGCACCCTCAATGGCGGCAATGCAAGTGACCCTATCCGTGTTCAGCAGGGAGCCCAGTCCTAGAGGCTGCCCACTTACTTCAAGCTGTAGACGCCCTGTTTCCCTCCCAGAAGTAGAACCCAGTACGTTCTGTTGCCCCAGCCCGAGAACTCGACGTGGTCATGCCAGTTCGGACCCAGATACAGCGGAATCTCGCAAGGAACGAAGCCCGGAGGCGGCGACGCCAACTCAGCCAGTGGGGTGAGCACCATTTTCGAGGACAGAGAGAGTCACAGTCTCGTCACTGCGTCATGTCACTCAAGTGAGTTTTCCGTGTGAGTAGGCCTTCCGTAGCATAAAAAAAGCGATCCTTTCCAGCCAAGTGCACATATACAAATCAAACAAGCAATTCTTGAACTCAGACGCAGCGCAGCGCGACTCGACATCATTCCACTTCCCAATTCGGAAACACGAGCAAAAACATTATTCAGATTCGACTTATTCCTCGCCCTCTGAGGAATAATCTACTAAAGACTCCAAGGACACTTGGTCTGGCGGTGTCCTCGCTGTCATACTTGTTGCACTTGACGCGGTCTGTGAATCCTGCGCGAATGGCAACGTTTCTCCGGCCGGTCCTAACTTCTCCTGATGGCGCTTTTCCCTCTTAACTCGAAGCCTATGTGGAAAACAAACATGTTAAGGTGAAGACCCGACCCAAGAAAAGGAGTAAATCACCTGTCCTGATAGTCCGGCTGTTTTCTTTCCTTTCGGCGCCTTTTTCTCTCCCGACGGACAATAACCTCCCGGTGGCTGGGCACCGGTGCGTTAGTAGGCAAAATTCACCAGGAGCGCGAGCGCCGACCGACCTTTCTCGATACTTCCGTGCCGAAGTCAATCTCACCTGCCGTCGTGCTTCACGCTCTTCAGCAGGGCGTTCCGCTTCAGCCGCTCGCAATCTGGTCGAAAGGTCAGGGTTTAACCAACGTGCAGTGTCAAATCGTTGTCTACCTCGCCATCCGGAGGCGATTCTTCTCGTTGCGCTCCTCGCGATTCCTCGGGATTCAAGTGAGCAACGCTACTGTTGGGACAGGTTCCACTCACTTATCGTTATAAACCCAAGCCGCTACACGCCTATTGTACGCGCGAATCTGCTCGCGCGTCATTTTACTTGCATCCGGAGGGGTGTCGTACGGAGAGTGCATGAGGAGAAGTACGATGTTGCGTAAGCGGCCTAATAGGGAAATAATATTAGGAGCCGCTGGAGGTTGACTTGACCTCATCGAAACGCCGGCGCATTTCATTTCTTGGGTTAGACAGGTGCCGCAAAGCACATAGACCAGACGATTAAAACCAAACAATTTTCCAGGAATTTTTCAAAATTTTGGACTTCGGTGCAGCAACTTCTCACAACAGCCAAGTCACTCGCCTTACTCCAAACAATGCTCAGTCGGACAGATTTCAGTAACTATTCCCCACCCCCCCACCTTCCGCTCACGGTAATGCAGTATGTGTTTTCTATACAGCCACCGTTCCTTCCTCATTTTTTTCCAGATTTGTCGACGCCAACTACGTCCATTGTACGCAGTCGCCGTCGCCGTTTTGTGACGAGTGCGCCACTTTTTGTGATGAGTGCGCCACTTTTCATGGTGAGTGCACCACGTTACATGGTGAGTGCACCACTTTTCATGGTGAGTGCACCACGTTACACGGTGAGTTCGTCACGCAGAGAGCCACATCTTCAAGCTCATCATGGAGGAAGGCCATGTACAAATCATGTACCCCCACCTTGCCCGCCGACGACACCGACACCGACCGGTCGCCCCACCTCGCAGCCGCCCCGCACAAAGCCCCTACGGCCACGGCCTCGACGGAACTAATGCCCCTCCCATCGTCATCACTCGACCTGTCGCCTACCGCCAACAACCAGCGTTGGCGGGGGTTTCTGGCTGCCGCTCTGCGGATCAGACGCTTCGCGATAGCGACGCCGTGCTGCTGGCTCGACTCGCGGAGAGCCGAGAAAACCAGGGGAAAAAAGTCCTCAAACGCAAGGCTGCCGCCGATGCTGATGACGACCAAGACATTGCGACCAAAAGGTGCGCAGCTGGCTGCACATTCCTCTTTCCATTCCTAACGCTCAGTTCAGAGTGAAGGCGGCGTAGACCTGGATTAATCATTACTTATGCAATATCAATGGATTATCGGCACAGCGCTGGAAAAGAGTTTCACATATATATAAAACTGCGCAATATACACATTGTTTTAAGAGCTACTGAGACTTGAGGCTATCTAAAGTACTATACATGCCGACACCTTCCTCCCAACGACCAACTTCCTCCGCCGCCCGTGCCGCCTTCTCCTCGCGAGTCGCGGTCCTTTCATACATCTCGTCTGTCTTGAACCCGTTGCGTACCCATCGAAACAGCCCGCCCGCAGTATACTGAGTGAAGGAATATCGGCGTTCGTGCGTGCGGACCGGTACATTGGAATGGCGGACAATTGCCGACGGGATCAGGATAGTCGATCCAGGCGGAAATCGGATGACCAACTTGAGATCCCACAGGATCAGATGGCCTCCGTAGTCTGGATCGAAATAACCAAGGGCGGTGATCGCGCACCAACCCCATGAAAGATTGCCGAAATCGAGGTGCGGTACGGTGATTGCGTGTGGCCCGAAATTGAAGGTGCACGCAGCGAAAACACTGCGCGCGAAATTCCACCGAAGGCTGGGTCGCCAGGTCGCTAGAAGGCCCATCTGGGCGCTGTAGAAAGCGAAGAGCAACGGCGCAAAAAGCAAAAACAGGCCTGAAAAGCGGTGGGTATGAGTATTCCAAGTTAAATGTCAAAGGCGTACAATTCGCAAACCCCGCCAGGCGCTGGAAGGAGCTGTCTTGCAAAAAAGAATCCGTCAGACGGATGTTTGCCTCGTTGGCGCACAGCTCGCCCGGTTCCTACGTCCAGTCGGTCAGCCTCCACATACGAAACGCAATAAAATCCATACCGTTTGCCCGCCTCCATGAGAGATTCCGCGAGAAATAGAAGGATACGGCTCTTGCGCACGTCGGTGATGTATCTGCGCGGTGAAGGAGCCTTGCCCCCCACCCTCCGCGAGGAGCTGAGCAGCTCGGTCCGTGGCTACCTTCCAGCCGGCGAGATCCTTCGGCATCCCTCCCAGGACCGCGATAATGCGGCCCTTGGAGTCGACGATAGGAAGCGACAATCTGAGGAGTGATTAGATGGAGTTGGAGACGGAGTCAGAAAAAAATACTGACTGCCCCAACCAGTTGAGGTATCGCAGACCATGCGCACCCGTGAGCGCCTCAATCTCCTCGCGGGTGTACATGCGCCCGCCCATACCGTCAGAATGTTCATACTCAGCGCTCCTGAGGCCAATCCATGCGGGTTTGGTGTGCCCCAGATCGGTAGCATCGACGTCGATATGGACGACGTTCCGCAGTGCTGCGTCCCGGTGTTTCTGAGCCACAGATTTGCCCTGCAATGCGGCGCTTGCTCGCTTCTCTTTGTGCCTCCGTTTAGAACCCTGTTTCAAAGCGGAAATGGGCGCCGCCGGTGTAGGTTCGGGAGTGGGAGACACCGGAGCGACTGGGTTGATCCAGAAGGCGGCAACGCTTGTGATGTCGGCGGGCTCGTCTTCGTCGACGCCGGTGTTCGCCAGGCACTGTTCAACGTCGAAATACTCGGCGGGTTCGATGGCGGAGCCAAGAGCAAGGTCGAATGCGCCAAATTCCCTCCCAGACCGAAGGGTGCGCTGTGGAAGCACTGTGATAATTGACATTAGCAAAAAGCAATGGAAAGGTAGAAAAGCAGAAGAAAAAAGCCGCCTTCGCACAGTTCCATGGTCGGATCTTTTGAAGACGGCCTCAAACTGACGCTCGAGCGGCGGGGGCAGAGTTCCAAGGTCGGATCTTTTCCCCGCTGCTCGAGCAAAGCACAAAATGGCACTCACCGGGCATTCAGCCTGTGGTGGGAGCAGTGTGGTGGGAGGCAAAAATCCACGAGGAAACCGGCAGCTGAGTAGCTTGAGATGGAAACGGGCGAATCTGCGATTGATGGGAAATCCTTCTTGCATACATACTACAATGTCCGATGCTGCCCCACCACCGCCGTCACCTCCCCGCGAATCGCCGTCGCCACCCCCGATCGCGCCAAGGATCTCGAGCGACCCGCCTTACTACCCGCGCGATTGGCAGCAGCGTGTACGCACCATCAACTGGCCGCGCTACTGGGGCGACGCTCCCGAAGACCAGCCGACGCGGGTGATTAGGACAAATGCTCAGTTGCCGTACTGGCTCCGTGGCCAGGAAGAGGACGACATCGTCGCGTTTCGTGCCCAACTGGAGCCCTGGACCTCCGGTAAATCAAATGTCTTGCGAGCATTGAGCGATTAGACACTTACCGACGCATGACGACAGACGCACTGCGTGATCGCCACACACCGCAGGATACCTGGCCAGAGACTATCGCCGGCAACACGGAGCGACACATTTTCCGCAGAGCGCTCATCCGGTCTCGTTTAGCGGAACTTCGGGAATACTGCCCCGAGCTTGAAGAAATCGAAGCGCGAGCAGTCGCACAATTCGAAATCAACCAGTTCTTCCCATTGCGGCCACAGGATGAGGACTGGGGCTCCGCCGCTGCATTCGCTGCCCAGTTCCGCGAGAAATCGCCGGGCACAGACGCGAGCGATCATCCTGCCAAGGATCCATTATTTGCCTCGCGCTGACTAGTTATTCGATTGAATCTTCATTGTTGTTTGAGCCCTTTCAGGTAGTATTGTCTCGCGTAGTTGATAAACTTTGAAAAACGTTCTTTGGATTGAAAACCGGGCGCGCCGAGGCCAACGACGACAAAGCCAAGTACGCGATGACCAAGAAAGCGGGAGGGTTGATCATCAGGTTTGATCATCACGGGGTTGCAATCCCGTCCATCACGGACTCTCTGTTTGCACGCTGCATCCATCTCATCTGTGCTTCGCTACTGCTTCGCTCTTGCTCGCTTGTCTCTGCGCTGGTCAGGCGATACAATACGAAGATCTTGATCTCCCACCTCGGCGTCTCACCGACATAACTCGGGTTGTCTACTTAATACTCGGGCTCTCTACTCGGGAAGATACATACCACGTATCGAGCGGATACATCGTGTCCTACATACTAGAGTAGGGAACATCTTTCTCCTCGGTAAGCTTTCTTTTCCACGAATCCGCGCTTTTGCTGATGCGATAAGTCACTAGTCGCGATGGCACGCTCGCGCGAACAACGTCCGCAGCTCCGGATCTCCACCTCTCGGCTCCAAAGCAACGACGGCGAGGACAGCTTGCCCGACCTCCTTTCCGTTGCTGCCAGCAACGACGATCACCCCCCTTGGTATCAACATCAACCTTCGGCCGCGACGCCCCATCTAGCCTCACCCGCGGCAGATCTGCGGCGTGGGGAGACGTTGGCCTTCTTCGACGGCGTGAGTTTTGGTGGTGGGCGTGACGCTGGCCGGATACTGGCCATGAGTTATGATGTCTGTTGTCAATTCAAGCATTCCGTAGCAAAGTCGATACTCTCTGCAAAATTATAAACCTGTTTTGTTCCTCTTTCTTGCATGGACTCTTGAGGCCCGCCGCTGTCGTCAAGTCTTGGGAATGATTGAGTCAAACTGGATGTAGACGCAGGATTTTCATTCGAATCGACAAGTGGAGGTACGTGAATATGGTATAAAACGATCTAAGCGCGCAGCTAAACATTTCCGGCCTCCTCATCCGACGAGTCGGCGCTGAGAAGGACGAGTTTTGGGAATGTCAGCCCAGTCCATTCGTACAAGACCCGGCTGGGGTCGTTCCATCCTGGAAACTCCTTGGCAATGGCATGCTCTTCGGCGTACTGCCGATGAGGAGTCGCTTGCATCCGAGTCTTGCACTCTGGACACTTGAACGATTTCTCCAGGGAGAGTCGGATGCAGGCGTAGCAATGGCTATGCCCGCAGGCGTAGCTGGTGCGATACGACGGTGAGTTTAGTGGGCAAAAATGGATGGCTTGGTGACTTACGACACAGGGTGCGATTTAGCGTTTAAACAGATCCCACACTGAAGGTAGGCTGTGGCTTCATCGGTTGGCTGGGAGGTGGGGAGCACGCCGTCGACGTAAAGGTCCGCTTCGACGAGAGGCTCCTCACGTTGCTCCCGTAGCCCGTATTTTCGGAGATGGCGAGAATAATTGCGGTACGCGGTGGGACGGATGCGAGTGCGGCCGGTGGGCGGCGATCGAGGAGGAGGACGCGGAGGAGGAGGAGGAGACAGAGACTCGGGGCGCGACCCACTGCGAGCAAGCATACGGCGGACTCTGAGGCGCCGGGTTTCTTCAAGGGTGAGCACAGTGGGGCGTTCGGGTGGAGTAGGGAGGCCTGGAGAGTGGGAGGTAAGCGGCAGAAAGGGAGGAGGGAGAGGGGAGGGGAGAGAACGCTTACGGCGAACGCCGGGGAAGATACTGGAGTCCCGGAGTCTGTTAGGATTCAAGCTGGGTTCGTAGTCGGGCATACGAAGGTGGGTCTGCTCGAAAAATTACCTTTTATAGTGCGATTCTATTGACGCATGATTGGCAGGAAGTGCCAGGATATTGTTTGGAAGACGTGCGATACCAACAAGCTGAGAAGCACCAATGTCGAGACGGGGACGGGGCCGCGCTAACGCGGTCTCAGGCGAGCTTCACAAGCACAACCCCCACACCGCCTCCCGCGCCGAGCTGACAGGCGATCGACGGCGCGTTGTGGTCCAATCGAATGAAGTGGACACCTCCGGCCCCACTGCAGCGCCGGCTTTCGCTGAGGAGGATCTCGCGACAGCGCTGGCAGCCGAAGACGGAGACTTTTCGTACTTCCTCGGCGATGAAGGCGGTTGGGCGGAACCCTCGTTGCTCAACTTCGACGATGGCATTGAGATCGTCGCTGCAACAGCGCTGGCAGACGCGCCACGACCGACAGGGAATTTTGAGCGTTGGGAGAACGCGGTACGTTGCTCCTTGTGTACATGTCTCTGCCTTCGACTGATGCTGGAATATAGGACTTTCCCATGAAGGTCTTCGTCACAAATTACAGGGACGAGACTTTAGACGAAATGCTGCGAGGAGAGGGACGGGGAGCCACAGAGTTTTATGAGAAGTGCGGGGGGTGTAAGGGGAGCGAGCCACGCTTTCGGTGCGCGCGCCAGACATGTATGGGCCCAGCGATGTATTGCGAGGCCTGCATTGTGGAGCTACACCGACAGCTGCCAACGCACATGGTTGAGGTACGTGGGGTCGATATTAGGCTACTGTGTAAGTTTTTAACGGGTTTGATAGGAATGGACAGGCGATTTTTTCGTGCCGAAAACGCTGGATGAACTGAACGTTGAGGCGCGAATCCAGTTGGGGCACTCACCCGGGACTTACTGTCCGAAGGCGCAGAAGGCGCACAAAGACTTTGTCATTATGGATACGCTGGGAATCCGGACGGTCAAGTTAAATTTCTGCGGGTGTGACTCGACGATCGAGCATCGTCAACAGCTCTTGCGGGCTTGCTTGTGGCCGGCGACATCCCTCGATCCCCAGACGTGTGCGACGTTCAACGCGATTCGGCTGTTTGAGGTCCAAAACTGCCTTGGAAAAATTTCAGCATACGATTTTGTGCGGTCGCTGGAATTGCTGTCCAACAATGATGGACTGAAACCGACGCCAGTGAGTACAGGTGTATGGGGAAGGTTTTGAAGATACTGATAATCACGTAGGACCGGCGCCGGGCATTTCGCGCCATTGTGCGCCAGTACCGCATGATGCAGATGATGAAGCGGGCAGGCCGAGGGCACGACGACTCGGGTGTTACGGGCACGGTGCAGGGGGAGCTCGCGCTGCCGTGCCGTGCCTGCCCTCAGCCCGGTATCAACCTGCTGGAGGGCTGGGATACAATTGATTGGGACGCGATGGATGAGGATCAGCGGTACGTGCGCAAGAGGGCATGCTGCTACGTGCTGTGGCTGAATTGAAGAAAGGTACAAATACTTCCTTTGGCTGGCGCAGGACGCCAACTTCAAGCTTATCAATCGCAATGTGTCCACGGAGGAGCGCGACCCCGTCGTTGACGATGGGACTGGGTATTTCTGTAATCGAAAGGACTACGCGGAACACATACGGAAGCATGTCGACGAGGATGAAATTTCGAGCTGCTCCGGTTTCCAAGCCATGTTCCTCGCGAACGCCAAGCGGGTGAAGGGGCTGCGGGTTACCGGCGTGGGCGGGGTTACGTGTGCACGCCACAACATGTGGCGTCCCAACGGGATCGGAGATCTTCAGCTCGGGGAGCGGTACGCCAGCCGCTTTGAATTGATTTGCTGATTTACTGACCGAGCAGAGCGACAGGTATTGCAATATGGATTTTTTATTTTTTTCTGCAGTGCTCAACTTCGCGGTCGCCTGGCTCATCTTATCCTACGATATTGCGTGTCAATTCTCAAAAAATATTTGGTCTCGCATGGAGGGTCTGCCCAAGAAGTATCATCTAAATATCGACCGAACGAACATCCGATGGATGGTGCCCAATTTCCACCTGCCCGGGCACAAGAAAGGCTGCCATTCGCCGTTCTCTTTCCATTGGCTGTGGGGTGCCAGGTGCACGCACGGTGAAACTGTTGAGCAGAATTGGGAATTCGTGAATGGTGCTGCCGCGTCGACGAAGTTGATGGGGTTCGGAGCGAGGGTATCGGCGCTGGAAGGCTTGTTCGCGTTTCACAACTGGCGACGGCTGATTGCACATCGTGAGTGTTTCTTCACAGGAATATGTCCGGGGTGCTCACATTTTGCAGGCAGTA
The DNA here is from genome assembly GCA_029289565.1 of Mycena galericulata. NCBI lineage: Eukaryota > Fungi > Basidiomycota > Agaricomycetes > Agaricales > Mycenaceae > Mycena > Mycena galericulata. The sequence goes on from JARKIA010000504.1 coordinate 33,531, forward strand.
TCTTGAAGCGGCGCATGGCGGAGGACATCAAGGAAGGGAAAACTCACAAAGAGGCGTTTGAGGCGTTCCACGAGGGGTTGATGGCGCAGAAGCCTGAGATGGTGAAGGAATGGAAGGAATGGGTCGATAAATGGGAGAAAGAGCGGCACACGGAGAACGAAAAGAACTCACCGTATGAGTACGAGGAAACCAGTGAGTCCTATTTCTTGGCGAAACACGGCGGCTGACAGATGGCTGGTGTAGAAATGACGCTGAAGGATGTGCGCCTGAAGCTCGCCGCAGAGGAGTACGCCCGTACCGGAGACGGCACGGAGGTCGAACGTGAAGACACGCCGAGCACCTTCATCACGCTGGGCATGGGGATTGAAGACGATCAGTAAGTCATTCCGGATATTATTCACATACCGAGCTGATGGAGGTTTCAGGAGGGAACTCGCCATTGCGATTAAAGCGATGGGCTCCCCGCTTACCGTCAGTCAGCAGCTCAACATACTGAAGCGACGGACAACGCTGCGGGGGAAGATCGATCGATTTCGGACGTTGCAGAAGACATACATGCCAAAGGTTAGGGCTTACCTCAATGCGTCGCAGAGGGTGCTGTGGGACGCCGATGATAAAGAGCCCGAGGCAACCAGGCTCTTCATGCCGTCGGATCTGGGGACGCTGAATGCGCGGCGGAAGGCATGTGCGAATGGCTTGGATGGGGTGGAAGCGCGCCTGCGGGAGGGCGAGGCCTGCGAGGCGCTGGACGTCGTGCGCGATGGGCTGAGAACTCGGACGGCGACAACGAAATTCAAGATCCGAAATTGGTCCGGGCAGCGGGCGCAGACACGTGGACAGGGGATCCTCCGGCAGGTGAACTTGAAGATTCACAGCGCGAAGCTGCGGTATCGTTGGGCACGGCAGGGGCTGTTGAAGCTGAAAGGGCATGGTCAGTGGGAGCAAAAGCTGCAGGTGTTGAAGGAGGAGGACGTGCGTGCGCTGAATGAGCGTGCCTTGACTCAGGAGGAGGAGGGGGAAAGGCAGAGACTACGGGAGCTAGGGGAGATTCCAGAGGAGGGTGGAATGGGGGCGCTTGGCGATATCGTGTCCGGAGAGACGCACAAGACGCTCTCGTGGATCTGGTATGGGATATCGGAGAAGGAGGGAGCGGATGAGAAGTTGCACGAGGGTGAGTGATGCTTCTTGTTCAGGGATAGCAGGATGGGGCTAACACACTTGGTATTCAGCGTTGCGCGTTGAGTGGTGCAAGGCCTACTCTCGGTCGAAGCGGTGGCGCGAGGACTTGGTGACCATCGAGGAGGAAATGCGCAGGTCGATCCAGTTCGGAGAGTGGGCAGAAGACCGCTGGACTGCGAGGGCAAGCGGGCGTACCAAGATGCTTGGCACATCAACGCCAATGACGCCCGAGGTGCAGGAGGGTGTACGGGCGTATGCACTCGAGCATGCAGATCGGGAACGGCGCACGAACGCGGATCTGGTAGTGAGCTGGGGGCCGATCCGGGCACGAGCGCAAGACTACCTCAATGGGCACGACATCAGCGGGCAGGCGACGATCGTGGTGTCGGTGGACCTGGACGAGGCTCGATGGGTGGAAGCATTGGCGTACACACGTGACGAAGTCGAGAATGACATGTATCAGTAGTGCAACCGAGTAGATAAGGAATCATCATAGAAATGTCTTATCTGTAGTGCAGGATAAGATTATAAGGGAACATATCATGCGAGATATGTTAGCCGACGATATTTGCGATGGCCGTGGATGGCCATCATGAATAACACCCCTTTGAGACAAGCCGAGCTGCCGGGAGATCATTATATAAGCTCGGGAGACAGGTTTGAGACAGCCGGGCTCTATTGATCAAATTGCCAAGGCAATGCATTACACGGTTATTTACTGCCGGTGAAATACTGGGGGTAATGCATCATTTAAACCAGTAGTTGGTGGGGTAATGCATTAATGACACATCCATTGGTGCCGGAGACCGGAAACGGTCCCGGGGACCTCCGCTGTCGATCGGTGATCAAGTTTTCATCCTGGCGAAACATCTCCACACCAGCCGGCCGACTCCGAAATTCTCGGAGACGTATCTTGGCCCTTACGAAGTTATTGGCAAACCCAGTGCCGCCTCCTACACCATCCGGCTTCCGAAATCGTTGTCGCAAGTCCATCCGGTCTTCCACATTTCCCAACTCGAACCCCATGTTCCGAATCCATTCCCCGGTCGAGAGGAACCACCTCCGGCTGCTGTGGAAATCATCGACGGCGAGTCACATTTCGAAATTAAACAAATTGTTGATTCCAAGATCGACCGGCGCTTCCGGACGAAGCTCCGGTACTACGTCGAATGGCTCGGATACGAGAACACGGACGATCAGTACGCTTGGGTTGGCGCGGACGACTTGGATGCGGCCGAACATATCGACAATTTCCACCGGCGCTTTCCGAACAAGCCCGGTCCGGATTATTAACTTCACTCGGATGTTGAAACCAAGAAAATACGTCTGATTGAAATTTTACATCACATCTATTTACAACGTTCTTTTTATTTCGCCTAGGTCTCTTTGGACCCTCCTCCCTTCCCTCCGGACGCCTCCGGTTTCCCTCCGGTCGCCTCCGCATCCGGCATCTCATCGTCGGAATCCAAAATCTCATACCGATTATTCCCCAACCTCCGAACACCCTCCGGAGTCCCTTGCCGCACCTCCACGGTGACCGTGGTGGTGGTCGGGACGGTTGATTCCGCCGGTTCGCTCTTGACGCGCGCCGGAACCTCCGGGGCGGGTGTCGGAGCTCGAGGGGTCTCCGGCGCGGGTGTTGGGACTCGGGGCTCCTCCGGAGCTGGTGTTGGGGGACGAGATGGAACTGGGGCTTCTTCAACCTTGACGACCTTGAGTGTAAAGGTCGTGGGCTCTTCCTGCCCCTCCGGAACCTCCGGCACCTCCGTCTCCATCTCCACATCCTCCGGGTTCCTCGCAACCTCGAATCCCGCCGGCCACCCAGTCGAGGGCTCCCGCGGGGCCTCCGGTGCCTCCGGAACCTCCGGCGCTTCTCCTTCCTCCTCCGACTCCGATGCAACCCGTTGCGCCATCCTCCGACGCTTGGTCGGGCGCTCCGGCGCATCCTCCACCTCCGAATCCCCTCCGCGTTTCCTCCTGGCCTCCGCAGGCCTCCGCGCCCCCTCCGTGAGGCGGTCCACCTCCTCCAATTCCTCCGAGGTCAACTCCGGGGCCCCCGACGCCAATCCCATCAACAGCAGCATCCGGTGAGCAAAGGGCTGGCTAGCCCCTTGACCCTCCGGCGCCGCCAGGGACTGGAGGATGAGCTCGACCGCTCGCGCGACGAGTCGGCTCTGCTCCCACTCCTCATGGTGGATGGCCACAAGCGTATCCATACGCTCCCGGAGCTCCCGGTACCTCCGGCCACCCCCGGTCGACTTCTTCCCCTTCTTCTCCTTCTTCTCCCTCCGTTCGCGCTCCGCCCTGGTGCTATCCCGCACCTCGCGCTCGCCCCGGCGGCTCCGGGTTTCCCGGACGCTCCGGCGTGCCCGCGAAGGCCCTGCGACAGGCCCCGAAACCGACTCGCGCGCCTCCTGCGCCTCGCGACGAGCGTTCGGGCGCACAGGACCTCTGGCATTGCTGCACAAGATGTGCTTCGCGCGGCAGCGCTCGCACGCGGAACGACCGTTCCGGACGAGGCACTGCGCACGGACCCTCTGACAAGCCGTGCAAACTGTAAAAGGTTAGCTCCGGCACCTCCGGTCATGTTGCGACGCACCATTCTCGTTATTCTCGATATCACTATCGAGCTCGTCGTTCTCCTCGTCCCCGTCATCGTCCGCGCGTTCCGGGGTCTCCGTCCGGGCCCACTCGATAGGCTCCTCCTCGTCAAACTCCGGGTCCTCAGCATCGAGCTCCGCCAGGCGCTGCACCATCTGCGCTGCCCTCGCGGCCTGCTCCTGAAGCTCCGCCGCCTCCACCTCGTGCGCCGCGATTATTTCCGCCCGGCGCGCTTCACGCTGCTCGCGCCGCCTTCGCACAATCTCCTCCCGCACCTCCGCCGACGACGCGCGGCCCTTTCCCTTGGCAGCGCCGCCGGAGCCGCCCCCGACGTCCCCGGGCGACTCCTCACGTCCGTCGTTGTTGTTCCCGTCGTCTTCCATTGCGATGTGGGTTGGATGTGCCGGGATGGTGGTGGTAGGAGAGAGAGAGAGTTATGACTCGAAAACCAACAGCACGTGACTTTTTGATCTTGTTTATTTTCTCACGATTCTCCATTGTTCTTTCGTCTTGGTTCCTCATGGGAGAGGAACCTAAGAGGGGGATACTGTTATATCTGTGCAGCCTCCCTCTGACGTCCGGCCAACTCCTGGCCATCATCCGCCCCCCTCCGGTACCTCCGGTACCGCCGGAGCTCCGGTCATTGACCGGAGCCTCCGGACGTCCGTGTATCATCGGGTTTTTACGCAATGAAGGATTACTGAGCGTTTCCCGTTTATCCGTCTTCTCATCTTCTTCCTTATTGTCTTAGGACTTGTCATCACTTCCTCCAACACGCTCTATTGTTTAGAACCACCCTCCTTCCTATTATGGAATACAATTAGCTACTTAGTATATATATCACTTTAATACGTCTTGTACTTCAGATTGATAATTAACGTTGCTTGGCTCTAACTCCTTGCACTGAGTCGCCTTTGCACTCCTCGTCCTCCTCCGGTCGTCGTCCTCTATACCGGACTACCTGCCGGTCAAGGTAGTCGCTCACCCTTTACCCCCTGTGGTGTTGCGATCACTCGTATACAGCCCGGATCCTCCGTCGGACCTCCGGTACCTCCGGTCCTTGCCGGACCTCCGGCACTTCCGGTCCTTCATCCCCGGCTCGGTATATAACACGCAGGGCTCGACGAGACAGCGTAGGCACGGCAGAACGATGAGGATTACCTATGGTATACCTCCATCTCCGTTCTGAGACAGAGGAAGGGATCCTTGGGCGCAGACCCGGGGCTACAAAGCCACCGCTATAAACGCAGCCTGGCCCATCACCGTTGCCGCCCACCTCGCTTTAGCCGGCCGCCCGGCAAAGTCGGCGCGGGAAAGTGGGAGATGGAACGGATCAAGGAGCCCCACAATGGGCCTCACGCTGTCACTTTGCTGTCACGTCATGGCCTTCATCTGTGAAAGCTGTGGCCATCGCGACTACCGCAGTTCGTTTTCCTTCTCCCAGCAGGGAGTTTTCCCAGACTCCGATGGAAGCGACTCTTCTTCCCCCGACCAGCTGCGCGCAAACTTAGATCAAGTCAGAACGAGGATCATACAACAGAAGGCATGCCTCGATGAGCTCGAGGAGACACGGCGAAGACTGGAGAGCAAGCTGGCCCAGATCGTATATCCCGTTCTCACCCTCCCGCCAGAAATTGTCTCCCGCATTTTCGTCGAGTGCCTCCCAGGCCACGGGCGTGTGCGGCCTTCTCCGGATGCACCTCCGCTCTCTTTGGCGCAGATTTGCCGTCATTGGCGGGTGATTGCCCTCTCGTCATGCGAACTTTGGGCCTCTGTCGATATGGATTACTTCTTTCCCTCTGTGGACATGGAAAGCATCTTTTCTGCGCTGGGTATGGATGGCTTCTTTTCCGACGGAACGGGGCATGGCTTACCCGAGGAAAGGGGGCATGGAAAGGAGTTGTTGCAGACGTGGTTTTCCCGGGCGAAAGGGCGACCGCTCTCTGTGACAATACGCTCACCAGACCATGACGTCCCTACTCCTATAATCTCGTTGCTTTCGTCGGTCTACGAAAGGCTGCATTCCCTCGAGCTCCATCTAGGCCATAAAGACTTTCTGCTTCTTGGGCAGAATCCCATCACCCTCCCCCGTCTCCGGCGTCTCGCCATATTTCACCGTCACGGTCCCTCTGATTATGATCCCCTCCGCATCTTCTGCGACGCTCCGGCCTTGTCTGAACTCAGACTCGAAACTCACTCGGACTTGATTTCCGACTTCTACCCAATGTTGACCAACATTGATCTTGGATCCGTCACTTTCAACACCGTTTTGAATGTGTTGCATCAGTATCCCAGACTTTTACAACTTGCGGCGCGTATCACTGATGCTCCGCTCCCATGGAATGTTGCAACTTCTACCGCCCATCACCTCGAAACTCTGATTTTGCACAATTCTGGCCTTCGCTCTTTCACCCTTCCGGGCCTGCGTCGGCTGGAGCTGCATAGTGTCGAATTGTCGACTCTTCTTCCTTTTCTTGCGCGCTCTTCATGCGCCCTCGAACACCTCCAGGTTCCTCTGTACGGCGATGAGACAGAGCTTATTGACTATTTTCGAGCTGTACCATCGCTCAAGTCATTAAACACTGGTGTTCACTGTGATACCAATCTCGCCTCGTTCGTTCAAATGCTCGACACGGACCCCCCGCTTCTCCCGCGGCTCCGCAAGTTGATCATATCCGCCGCTTACGACGAGTTCGATTACCTTGCCTTCACCCGCCTTCTGCAGGCGCGAGATGGCCACTCTGGACATCTCGCTCGACTGGCGTCTGCACAACTTGATTTATACGGAAATGACGGGCTTTACAAGGATGACTGGCTCCCCAGTTCAGTAATTTTTGAGTTCGATAAACTTATGGCGCAAGGAATGACGCTCCGGGCCACTTACAACAATGATGAACGAGTATGGCCCGATGAAAGCAGGGGCAAGTCCGATCCTCCTTGTTCGAAGTCGAAGCCAGCTGACTCTCCCGCATTCAGACCCTTGCGAGACCTTCCCCTAGCAATTTGTTGTGTAGACACAAGTGATGTCCCCTCATTGTGCTGAATGGCTGAGTGTAAATAATCTATTATTCGATTTGTCGATTCAAACTCGTTGGCAAATAAGTCTCATTGATCTATTAATATTTGACGGTCTGCATGCGGTATTCGATTTCTCCGCCGAACCCCAACCCGACGTCTGCAGTATGCACTTGATGGTGCGATACTTGTCGCAGCTTTAAAACAGCGACCATTCCAATTACGATCCATGCTTTCGACCTGAAAGTTAGATGTCGGAACGGGTGTTCTCCGGCCCTTACAATGATTATATCTATCCAGTTAAAGTTAGTTCTGACTGAATCTATATGAAATGAGGTGCTGATGCGTGCCTCGCGCTACTGTGCCTAATTCTATGAGGTTGGTCTGTGAAACGCAGAGGACGAAAGCGCGCACGAACACGTAGAAGACAACCGAATGAGATTCTGTAAATGCGACAAACAATTGTATATAACATCCATATTCCAACATGGTCCTTAGATATGGAGCGAAGTTCGAGTGATGAAAATTATATCTAAAATGTGGAGATCTTGTCATTTGAGCAGCGAAGTTAAGCGGTTGTATTTACCCCAGAAAGAGGCCCAGAGGACAGGTCGGAGGGATGACCGCTGGGGCTCACCGAACCATACAATGCTTCCACGGACACCAGGATGGAGATGAGGACATGGAAGAAAATTGGCACCGCGTGCCAAAAGATTTAAAAAGTCGCCACCACTCTTTTCTCCCCTCCATCCTTCCGTCCGGAGCCGAACGGGTGAGATCCCCAGTCAAGGGGAATCGAGAAAGTTGCTCGTCACGAAAGGGATAAGCGCAGCCAACGCCAATGTTCTTCCCCCTCCAGTTCTAGTCTGTAAACATATCGAGCTGCTAATGCGTGAGGAGTTCAGTTTCCGTAATGGCACCCCCTTAGAAGATGAGTCACGAAGTTGTTCCGCATGAGAGTCAAAATCTTCCTTGAAACGTTGTATCGAGGAAAGGGGACGCCGACGGCTGTTGAGATTCTGAAACATGTAATGGTTTTGAGTTCTATCATTAAACTTATCGGTGAAACTATTGTATAAGTAGATCAACAATGGAAGGGTTGAATGTGGCCTGTTACTGGAGCACACGAAATGCACCTGCAGAATCCTAAGCCGGTCTTCCGTTCGGATCGATGCAACCCGTTCGATTCGGGGTAAGGCTATAACGACAAGTCGCTGTGATTTTTTTTCTAAAAAAATGACAGTAACATTGCGATTGACTATGGACTTAGGGTTCCTTGATTAGGAGATGAGGGGCTTGGTGATACTCTGTGGGCGACGGGCAGGGTGGATCTCGACGTGGGCTAGGTGCCAACGTTGTTGCCATGAAACTGGGTTGGTAAGCCCAGTCAATGAGGTTTTAATTGGAGGTCATTCAGCATGGGAGAAGGCCTTGTAGCACTTGGTGTGCGTCTGCAAACTATTTGTCCTTATCATCTATGAAGCAGAACAGTGTTTTGTGTATTGAGTCCTGGAGTCCTGGTTAAATAAGAATCCATGAAGAGGTGTTGAAAAAAATGTCTTGAAGACGTCGCCGAGTAGGGTGCGAGGAATCGAACCCCAGTGCGTTGAACCGACTGTTTGCAAGGTGCCAGGATTCAGGGTCCCGATGTCCCGTAGACCACCCGGATGAGTTCAGTGGCTAATTTATTCCTTGAGTCAGACGTCTATGCGGGGAGGAAGGGGGGGAAATGGAGCGTGTTACATATGTGATCCATCCGTGAGCCCCACACTGTCTCGCTGACACACGCACGCAGGACCAAAGGGAAAAACGTTTTTGAGAATTTGTCTGGTGCATGGCTTAGACCCGATTCGAACGGGGTTGTCTGCAACTGCACGCGATGCGCAGAATTAACGCGAAGCAGATGCGCCACGCACTAGTGAGACTTCTCCTTATACGTGATTCCGGGATGCAGTTTTAGGAGGCAGAGACCAAACTTGGAAAAAAAGTTGACCCAATGCCGAAAATACCCACAGCTTCAGCCCGAGTCGAACGGGTTGTCTGTAAGCAAACGCGAACAGAATTCACGAGGAGCAGATGTGCGGCACGCACTACTGAGCTTCAAACTCCCCATCGATACCCAAGCCTTCATACGAAGCACTGCGATCGAAAAACTCACCACTAACTCGCGGTGGCCCAAGCTGGACGACACAGACGGAAGCGCATTTTGGTTACGGTGAATCAATACGGCGGCCGAACCAAGTGATCATATTATCCAGGGAATTCCCCCTCGTTTCCACCAGCAGTGGACACCAAGATTCTGAGCTGCTGAGATACTCGAGAGTCGCTGGAGAGTTGTGATGAAAATAAAAAATAAAAAAGAAGCAGAAACTACACCGTGAAAAAGTGGGATACTATAACATCAATGCATGCCGCAGTCCCGGTTTGAACGGGTGAGATTCGTGATCAAACACATTCCGTCACGAAGAGTGAGTGCACAGCGCACGTCAGTGAGCTCACCTCTCGAATTCTGTTTCTTGATGACATCGAGCTTTGTACTCCCGAGAGTCGAATCTAGCTCATGTGGAAAACGGACGTACCCCCCAAAAGAGGACGTGGACCGCTGCTGAAATATTCATGAGCCGAGTGAAATGAAGACAAGAAAAATAAAAAGACGCGCACATTTGCCGTATGGCCCAGCTCCGAGTCGAACGAGAGTTTCCGCAATCAGTATTGGCAGCCTGCAAATGGGAATCGAACGCGCGCCGAGCGCTTCTGGATCTTGAACTTCGACTTGGTGTCCCGCAATATGTAGCGGTGTTGCGAGCGATGACTTCGTTGTTTGGCGTGTGTCTGCATCGAGATATTGGCTGGTGAGCCGCCTTCCTTGGCAGCGGAGAAAAGGATCCCTTAGTCTTTCTTGACCAAAGCGAGAGCTAGGAAAGGTTGCAGAAAAAAATAAGTACACTTTCCATTTACGACTGAGTCCCGAATAGAACGGGGGCCCTGTTTTATTACGGCGGTGAAGACTGAATTGGCAGGTGCGAACCACCCGCTACCGAGCCTTTCTATCGGATCTAGAGCCTGGATGAGATTCGGTCACAGGTGCGGTGAACAGTGGAGCATGGGAGAAGATCTCCGTAGCGAACAAGCAGCACGGTCTATGATCCACCAGGGACAGGCGCCATCGAGCATGAACGAGAGAGATACGGTAAGGCTCGGTAGAACGGGTTCCCCGCAATCAACGATCCTGATCCAACGGATGAGTAGCAAGGGCGCGCGGCGCGCTACTGAGACTTTGTATCCCGCTGTGGGTGTCGAGAATTATTGCAACACTGAGGCCAATAACAAGGGGAGAATACCAATCGGATTGGAAGAGACCTGGCAGACAGTTACGCAGGAAGCCGCCGTCTAGAATGCGCCGCAAGGCTGTGGAACCTTGGTACTTCTTTTTCGACAGGGAAAGCACTTTGTAGATCAGGACCTTACGACCATTGCCGCGCATGATCGGCGGTGAGCTCTAAATTAACGAGGGGACTTGAACCCCTATAGCCACATGTAACCGAAAGGAAGGTTGCGGATATTGGGTGTCGAGAGCGTCCTGCAAGACCAGGATCCTCAGGAACTTGTTCTTGGGCATCCAAGTAACGCAAAAGGGGCGCCGAGATCCTTTATTACCTCCCAAGTACCTTCTCAACAACTCAACAGCGAACGCGTTGGATATAGCACCAGATGTAGCAGATTGAGTAAAGTCGTCACTCCCTCGACGTCGCACCATCACCATCAAAATGGCCAACAAGAAGCCTCGTCCTCGCCGGGTCCAGCCTCGGTCCTCGCTCATCGCTGTGGACCTTGATGATCTACGCGAAATCTTATCTGAAGGCCTGGGAGCATCGACAGGGAAAGAAGCATCGGAGCGCCCGCCCCGTTTTGGATCCTCTGCGTTCCCACCACCCACTCCGTCTTACACTTCACCTCTCCCCTTCGTTACGGCTTCTATCCGCCCTCTTGATACCACACATATACTTAGTATACACAGTTGGAATATTAATGGTGCCTTTGGTTTACACATGAGCTGCCCAGAATTCCGCAAAGACCTCGAACATTATGATGTAAATTTATTTCAAGAATCTCACCTGCGCCCAGGCCAACATGACACAGTAGAACTTCCGGAAGGCTACTCAATTCTTTCTCACACGCGCAGACCGAAAAAATCCTTTGGTAAGTCGTGGGGCGGGGTTGTGTTTGTGTACCGAACAGGCCTAAACCCAAAAGTCCGTGAAGACCTCTCCGGCCCCGACTTCATGGTAATTCAGTTTGGTACACTTGTCATCTATAATGTGTACATACTACCCGAGACAACTTCATGGACTGGAGTCCTCGAAAAGGATCCATGTGAAGCATTCGCGGCATCTCTTGCTCTAGCATACAACGCACAATTCGATATTTTAATTACTGGTGATCTAAATGCGAGGACGGCATCACGGAAAGCAAATCCTTCAGATCCACCACGCACCTCAATGGATAAGGGAATCCCATCCACGCGAGGGCGATGGTTATGCGAACTGTTCGATGATTATAATATTGTCTTTGTCAGCGGAGCACAGTGCTTTGGTCCACAGAGCGGAAAATTCACCTCCTTTCAAGGGAAAACTCCTGCAACCATGCGGAAGAGTGTCATTGACTATGTTGCGTGCTCGCGGGGGATTTTTGCCGACATTCAGTCCTTTACTGTCGCGGACAAGGAACCTGGTTTTGACCATGCGGCATTGACGCTCAATTTACAAAGGAACATTGACGTGCAAAATGTTATGTTCGCAAGCCCGCGGAAGAAAAGGAAAATTGAAGTGGTTCTCCCGAGTGAAACTGCGCTTGATAAGCTCCTCATCACGACGATGGCGGCTGGGAAAGATGAGGCCAAGAAACTTCTGAACCTCTATGGTCCGGTACGAGACGTCACAACCCCTGTCAAAGTAACTATACACGGATCCTGCTTGAATGCGGGGAAGATCTCGGCCTCGGCTGGTGCAGCAACCTACTGGGGACCTAACGCGCGTCGAAATAGATCCGCGAGAGCATGGGGAGATCAAAGAAGTCCCAGGGCTGAACTTCTATCTGCAATTCTTGCCTTGGAAAGTGCTGAACCCTACAAGTCGCTCGAAATTTCAACGCGATCTGAGTATGTGATACGCTCAGTAACCCATGCAGCCGCCGCAAACGATGCTTGTGGCTGGAGATGCGCAAACGGAGATCTCTTGAAGCGAATCCTGGCACTCATTAAAGGGAGATCAGCGCCTCTTCATTTCCGTCATCTGAAACGGCCAACCGGTGACATTTCAAATGTGCACCTTTCAGAAGCTATTGCCCGGGCTCGAAAAGCGTGTGAACTGCCCCGTGCCAACGTACCTATCGGCGACATACTGCACGGAGTTGGAGGTCTGGAACGAACAGATAATGTTCTTGACGGCATTCTAAAAGTAACTGCCGACTTGGCAAATAATTCTGGCCCAGAGGAGCTAGGCAAAAAACCGACGCGCGAGTCATTTCCCTTGCCACACAGAGGCAGAGACAAGTTAGTGGCGATAAAGGACGCAAACCGCAAGAAAGTAATGGAGGCGCCGAGCAGAGCGATATTTTGGAAGGAGATCAAACGACTGGCTGATCCGAAACCAGCTCCGATATCTGTCTCGGCGGCTGCACTGAAAGGTGTGTTCGAGAGAAGACTCAATCCTCCAGAAGTGCTGCCTCCACAATTCGATTCGGCACAACACAAGATCAATAAGATTCTGGCCTCTCTCATGCCCGAGAAGACTGAGGACACCACCCCGGAAGGCTTCTTCACTCGTAAATGGACCGAGGACGACATGGGTCGCCTAAAAGACCACTTGCGTAAGCATTCCCTCCAGAGTGTAGCAGGTGAAGATGCAGCCTCATACCGTGAACTCCTGGAAATCCCAAATGAGGATCTGGCTTACCTGTGTACACCGCCAACTTGCCGTGAGCCAAGAACAATGTGGAATAATCACATTCGATTGATCCGGCCGATCACGTTCATGTGATGCGCATGCCACCCTTCACCGAGCTAGACAATGGGCTTGTTGGCCAGCTCTGATGGGGGCCATTGTTCTCTGGCTCACTCCCATTGGGGAGGCTACGCGAGGGCTATTCTGGGTTCTGCCAACAGCGTTGGACAATGGCCCGCTTATCTGAGTCCACACATCTCCTCTGATGACTATTATCAGCATGTTCCCGACGTTATTCTCACATGAAATCCAGCTGGTTCGCAATTCAAATAATATTACAATATACAACTGTACAACCCAAGCGAATTCAGACACATACTATACTCAGCGGAGCTTCCGTGCTACCCGGTTCGTGGTCGAAATTCATCCATATTTAGTCATTGCCATCAAATCCTTGCTCCCCGACGTCGAAACTTTATCAAATATTCAAGGACGTATATTGGGTCAGGCCACCTCGTTTTTAAAGTCTAAGCATGTGCTCAAATGTTCACAAAATAAGATAAAATTCGTACATGGAACCCCCCATGTTTTAGAGGCTGATTACTACCGCTTGCCCCCTTGGCCGTCTCGTCACCCTGGGTACATATATCTCCTCAGCCTCGCTGTCATCCGAGTCCAAGGCATTTGAAGTGCCCTCCCCTTTCCCCACATTAATTTCTGCGTCGGAGTCGGAGTAGGAATCCGACTCATTCACGAGCTCGAAGTCAAAGTCCACATCGTGGTCTTCGTCCACAGTAGCTGTTCCTTTCCTCACCCGTGGTCTCTTCTTTGTCCCTGTCTTCTGCTTGGAAGCCTTCCGTTTTGTGCCTCGAGAAGCCGCTGCAGCTGTCTTGCGTTGTGCCCGCTTTCCTGACTGTGTGGTGCGGAGCTCGCCGGCCAGCTCATGATGCTTCGCGAGACGTTGTTCTGGGGTATCGAAAAAAGGGACAGGTGCCCAAACTGATCTAGGGAGACAGCGCCGGAGTAAATGTGCGTTATGTAAAGCGGTTGTGTTGATCACAAATTTATCCAGAGGTTGATGCTCGATGAACGATTCTGTGAGAGAGGATTTCATCCGCTCCTGCATTTTGGCCCGTGTCCCAGAAGCGGTGCATTTTGCGCTGTAACAGTCATGCTGAACATTAAAAATGAATTGAATGTTCTATATAATGCAAGGTGAGGCATATAGTTTGGCCGTTGAGAATTAACGGACCGTGGATGGAACAATCAACAATGTTTTCTCGTCCTGTCTCCGAAACAGTTTTGGGAGATTGTAAATCTCGTGGCGCTGGTCTGCAACTTGAAATAGGTCCAGAACTACGACTGAACGATCTGGACTCCACAGAATGTGAACGATGCGCCCGATGACAGGTGAGTTCTGAAGGTCACAATCAATCAGACTCGGAGATACACACTTAAGTAATATCTGCCCTACCGTCAGTGGAGAAATCGCGTACACCCATGAGAGGATGGGGCATACATCTCTCGACTTTGAGACCACATTGACGCAGGGTTCCCAAATGGGCTCGGGAGAATATGAACCATGATTTACCGCATCGGGAACAAGTGCGACCAGGCGGTTTTTAGGACGAGGCAGTGTCGGACAACCCTTGGTTCTCTTCAGGGGTTGTAGTTTCACAGAGCCTGATGGCAGCGACGGAAATTAGGACACTTGTCGCAATAGTAGCTTAATTAATACCTTGAATAAGCGGTTTCGGATCTGTCCATCCGAGAAGGGCTTGAAGAATTGGCTTTGCCGAAAGAAAATCACGGATGGCAGAGCCAGCCTGCTCCCACTCGCCTGTTGTTGCGTCCCTCCACCATCCTCCGGTGAGCCGATGCTTTAATCCTTCTTGTTTCGCAAGCTGTCGGGCAATATCTCGGCTCGGGGCAAGGTGGTTCGAGAGAATTGAACAAAAGCGAAAGACGCCATTGAATGATTCGAACCCTTCGGTTGCAACACCAACCAATGGACCATGGCGTAAGACGTCTGCTTTGATATGAGCCAGGATGTGGAGCTTGTTCTTTGCGATAATTTTCGTCGGGTCCATCATTGCAAAGGCGTCAAGGACATTTGAGGCAGCTGTGAGTATATCTGCCTTGAATGGGCGTGTTAGGCTGGGCAGGGCCTCAATGTGAACAAGAACATACCAAATACTGGTCCAGATCGTCAATCTCTGGATACCACAAAAGCGGTAAGAGTTCTCCCATGGCCTTCCATGCCGTGAACTGTAGCTCATCGGCCAGATCGTACATCTGAAACACACAGGTCTGAGTTACCTGTTTAAACTGTCGTCCAATAAGAGAGTTCGCAAATTGCATGATATACCCGGCTCGGATGGCCGGAATCGATAGCCCCAAAGTGTTTGTGGCCTGGAGGCGATGGGTATAAATCACCTTCTTTGCAGGAGTCCAAGCGGTATGGGTTTTATGCCACGCATACTTGACAATTCCCAGAAGGATTGTATGTAGGATCTCGATTGGTGTGTCTTTGGCTGGATCGAAACCTATTCAATATAGATTGGTCATTGTGAAAGGGATGCGGTCTAAATTGCGTACCTTTCATTGAAAGAAAGGGATTATAAATTTTGGACTCATTCGCGGCGACCCAGTCCATGAGTTCCTTCACAATTTCTGCGCTATCAAGATGAGGGTCTCCCTTTTTGAGTTCCCTGGAGCGCCGGATGAGATCTTCGATCCAGTAGGTGGTGTAGGCATCCTTGACACCCGTGTTTGTTTGAATATCCTTGACAGCCTGAGCGACACCATGACAGGCCAATTCGACTTGTTTGTGAAGCTCTTGCAGAGTCTCTTCTGCGGTCCGCGGGGTTCCTTCCTGAGATTTCGTTTTCGTGACTATATTCGTGAAGGGAGATTATCAAAGTACCTTACCTCAAACATGCTATGGAATCCATCGTCTGATTCTTTATGCAAGCCACACCCACCAACCTTGCATTTGCGGCAAAAATAATTACCCTTACTGCCGATATGGCCGCTCATCTCGCTAGACATTGGATTATCTGAAGGGCCAGTGTTGATAAAAAGACGGAATGCGGCCTCCTGGGCAGTATCTTTATCATATACGGAAACGGGATCTGTGTGCGTTGACCTGGAATTTTTGGATTACAAAATGCACCGAGTGAAAGGAATCAACTATCGTACTCAATTTGATGTTTGATCCCTTCGAATTGCTCGGAGGGGGAGGCGTGGGGCGAAGTCGTGACAAAATGAGTATGAAATTCTTGCTGGAGGATGTGCCTAGGTAAATTGCGATGGGTGGCATAGCAGTTATTGTGCTTATTCCACGATTTTGACCGATTTCCAGAGACATCATCGAAAAACAAGTCCACAAAACTTGTGTAGAGCGGTCGTCCTTTCGCAAGCGTCCGCAGCGGGTTAGGCATCGTGGTTTTATAAGACTCTGGTAAAGATGCGTGAATACTGTGTTGCCCCCAATTATTACTTGTCCTACCATTCCACGAGCTCGGGAGAACCTTCTGGTGCTCCAAGTCGAAGTAATTGTCGGTAAGACTTGCGGCCGCAATGAACATTTCATTTGAGTCCAGGACTGAGGCCTGGCCCTCATCGTCAACCCGCACTTTGAATGCATCTGCATGCAATGCGCCCTTGTAGATAACCCAGCGCAAGGGGATTACGAGGTCACCGTTTCGACAACGGGCAAGCTCATCAACATAGAAATGTCTATTGCCATCCACAATCATCGGTGTGAGAGCATCCCGATCGATTTCACGTCGCCACTTTTGAGCATGCCAGGCTTCGCTGATCGGCCCGTCGGGAACTTCGGGATAGAAATGAAGGTTGGCACGGGTCAGGGGATTAGCGTAATCCTGAACACCTTGTCAATCTATGTGTGCCCGGTGCGGAAACGGATGATTCCGACCTTTGCAATAATGACTCGCAGGTCGTTCAGGTAGAAGGTATTCCCTTGGGTGGAAGTCCACGGGACGGTGGGCACACCACCTTTGCTGTGGAGGGTTTCTTGGACCTTTCGAAGTGCGTCCAAGGAGGGAACGTCGCGGGCTCCGCCTTCCTTCAAAATCCAGAGAAAAACTTTCATCAGGGAGTTGGAAACACGCTGTCGGGGCAGATTGTCGAGAGTGTCAAGCAAAAACATCTTGTATGAATCAGTACTTGTAAACCGAGCTGCGGGAGCTTCACGTACCATTTTTGTCGGATACGGAGACCATTGTAAATTTGATTTCGGCCTTGCAACACCAAATTCAGCATCCACCATCTCCGCAACATCCGGTTCATCATACAACTCTACGAAATAATTGAGTCGCTCGCATATACCACCTGCCATTACCGAATAACCACTCTAACTAGAGGGGACAAGCTTGTGGACGTTCCTTCTAAGTAGAAGGAAAGTAGGCATTTCCCTGACCGCGAAAAAACCGGGGACAGGGGCATGGACAGGTCAGTGGACTGGGGGGGGACAGCCCTATGGACATCTGTACAGCTGTTGAGGTTGTCCCCGGTTGGGGGGAACCGCAGTGGACAAAGGGGACATTAGACTTAAAAAGGGTATGGGGTGTGCAACTGGACGTGTCGCGGTGGACAGGGTGGACAGAGTCAACCGTGTATACCTCGGTGGACAGTGTGGACTGGGTAAGGGGGTGCGACCGGACGTGTTTGAGTGGACAGGGTGGACGTGTGAACCGTGCCAGCCACGGTGGACAGTGTGGACGGGTAAAAGGGTGTGACCAGGTGTTTCTCAGTGGACATGGTGGACAAATATCATAGGGTGCAACTGCTTGCACCGGGTGGACACAGTGGACAGAAAGTGTTGTAGTGCTATACCACATACCTGTATACCTACACCTGCAATTACCGAATAAACCCTCTAAGTAGAAGGGACTGATACCCCCTTTGTCCTTACTAAGTAGAAGGGATTCAGCCATTTCCCTGACCAGTGAAAAACCGGGGACAGGGGTACTATGCTGGAGGTTGTCCCTAGTTGAGTGTAACCGCAGTGGACACAAGGGACATTTGCCTTGCGAGGAGGTAGGGGGATGGGGACTGGACATTTGGTGGTGGACAGGGTGGACAAGGTGAACTGATGGCACCACAGTGGACGGTGTGGACTAGGTAAGGGATGTGACTGGCCCTCCCATGGTGGACAGGGTGGACAGGTGAACTGAGCAAACCACAGTGGACAATATGGGTGATGAGTTGACTGATTGTACAGTTTTCTCCTGCTCCTCCAGACACAAGCTGGTGGTGCCACCGAAGAGAACGAGTCCAGCTTGTACTCGAGGGAGGTAGCATCCTCAGAGTCCACCACAATACAATAAAGCACATACACTTTAAGGAGTTTTGAGCCATTGACGGCAACACGGGTCCGCTTGCTGACAATCTCCGTGGGGAAGGGAAAGGTGGTGTAACCAGCTCTTATTTGTGCTGTTGCCTATTGTGCCTGACCTTCCTCAGGTATCTCCCGCTCCAGACACAAGTGCTCTGAGACCGGTGGTGCCACCGAAGAGAACGAGTCCAGCTTGTACTCGAGGGAGGTGGCATCCTCGGAGTCTGCCACAATACAATAAAGCACATACACTCGGAGCACCAGTTCACTAGTTAATCCATAATCAGCCTAGTCGTCAGCCACCTTGAATAATAGATGTTAGGGGTTGTGTATGAATCTGGTGGCCTTTTTCACCAGCAAGATGGTGATGCCACTCCCGAATCGACCGGAGCCCTGGTTCCCAAGCTATGAGCCTCTTTGTCCAAAGAGCGCCGGCTCTCGGAAAGTATTTTGCGTTTTACAGGCTAACGAAGCCACTAATCAAAAATTGACCCTAGACAACTCTTGTAGCCCTCAACGAGATCTACAACTTTGGTTTCAGGTCTATTTTTAGAACAATGGGTGTTACTTCATTAGAATACTGACTTGGTCATTAGATTGGCCAAACATGTGTTCATTGGGGACGAGCTCATTAGATTGGCAACAATACGTTTAATGGGGTACTGACTTGGTCATTAGATTTACTCGTCATTAGACTAAATTCAAAGGCATACTGATGCTGACTTGGGTATTGGACCGTAAGATTGGGTAAAGTCCATTAGATTGGGAACTGACTTGGTGGACAGGTCATTAGATTGGGTTCAAAAAGCGCCGGCTCTCGGAAAGTATTTTGCGTTTTACGGGCTAATGAAGCCACTAATCAAAAATTGACCCTAGACGACTCTTATAGTCCTCAACGAGCTCTACAACTTTGGTTTCAGGTCTATTTTTAGAACAAGGGGTGTCACTTCATTAGAATACTGACTCGGTCATTAGTTTGACCAAACATGTGTTCATTGGGGGCCGGCTCATTAGATTGGCAAAAACATGTTCGATGGATTTCTGAGTCATTAGATTTACTTGTCATTAGATGGCATTCAAAGGGATACTGACAGAGTCATTAGATTAGCAAAAACATGTTCAATAGGATACTGACTTGTGTATTGGACCGTAAGATTGGGTAAAGTCCATTAGATTGGGAACTGACTTTGGAGACGGACCTGAAGGATGCCTGGTGGACATCACAAACTGTTTACGAAAGTTCCAACTTCATTTGACTAATACCCTCTTACCCGAGTAGATAATCGCAAATCGTAGGAGGCCAATCGTTTTCTATTGGACAAATGATGTTCCCTGAATAAATTCAGATTTTTGGACTCTTCAGAGAGCCTTTTCCAGGAATGACCTGAATCTTGGTTGTTTCCATATAGGCCGTGTTTCCTTCTGACCACCATGGATGCACTATTTGCCCAAAACACTCCAGATAACTTATTCTGACCATCATTCAACCTCTGTCTATCCATTGGTAACGCTCACAACCCACTTTAAACAACAACTAGATTGGAGGAATACATGTCTGGAGACAGGCTGATTTTTGCTTGTTTACTGAAATGAGAGGGTAGTACCACTCACAGTGGGTTGTGAGTGTTACCAATGGATAGACAGAGGCTGAATGATGGTCAGAATAAGTTATCTGGAGTGTTTTGGGCAAATAGTGCATTTATGGTGGTCAGAAGGAAACACGGCCATATGGAAAATACCAAGATTCAGGTCATTCCTTGGCCACCATTGGAAAAGGCTCTCTGAATAATCCAGAAAATCTAGATTTATTCCGGGAACATCATTTCACTAATAGAAAATGATTGGCTTCCTAGGATTTTCCGGCATCTACTCTAGAGAGAGGGTATTAGTCAAATGAAGTTGGAACTCACGTAATGAGTTCGTGATGCTTGTCTAGCAAGTTCGTGATGTCCACCAACTTTATACAGGTCCGTTACCAATCTAATGACCCAGTCTCCCAATTCAGTTGCCAATCTAATGACTTGGCCACAAAGTCAGTTCCCAATCTAATGGTCTGATACCCAAGTCAGTATCCCTTTGAACCCAATCTAATGACTTGGTCAGTAAATCTAATGACTCAGTAATCCAATGAACACATTTTTGCCAATCTAATGACTGAGTCAGTCTCCTATTGAACACATTTTTGCCAATCTAATGACCCAAGTCAGTATCCCATTGAACATGTTTTTGCTAATCCAATGACCGTGTCAGTATCTCTTTGAATGCCATCTAATGACAAGTAAATCTGATGACTCAGAAATCTATTGAACGTGTTTTTGCCAATCTAATGAGCCGGTCCCCAATGAACACATGTTTGGTCAATCTAATGACCGAGTCAGTATTCTAATGAAGTAACACCCCTTGTTCTAAAAATAGACCTGAAACCAAAGTTGTAGAGCTCGTTGAGGACTATAAGAGTCGTCTAGGGTCAATTTTTGATTAGTGGCTTCGTTAGCCTGTAAAACGCAAAATACTTTCCGAGAGCCGGCGCTTTTTGAACCCAATCTAATGACCTGTCCACCAAGTCAGTTCCCAATCTAATGGACTTTACCCAATCTTACGGTCCAATACCCAAGTCAGTTTCAGTATCCCTTTGAATTCAATCTAATGACGAGTAAATCTAATGACCAAGTCAGTATCTCATTGAACGCATTGTTGCCAATCTAATGAGCTCGTCCCCAATGAACACATGTTTGGCCAATCTAATGACCAAGTCAGTATTCTAATGAAGTAACACCCATTGTTCTAAAAATAGACCTGAAACCAAAGTTGTAGAGCTCGTTGAGGACTACAAGAGTCGTCTAGGGTCAATTTTTGATTAGTGGCTTCGTTAGCCTGTAAAATGCAAAATACTTTCCGAGAGCCGGCGCTTTTTGGACAAAGAGGCTCATAGCTTGGGAACCAGGGCTCCGATCGACTCGGGAGTGGCATCACCATCTTGCTGGTGAAAAATGCCACCAGATTCATACACAACCCCTAACATCTATTATTCAAGGTGGCTGACGACTAGGCTGATTATGGAATAACTAGTGAACTGGTGCTCCGATCGCCTCGGGATCGTGTACTCAGTCCACATTGTCCACCTCAGTTTACATGTGTACCCTGTCTGCCGCCCTCCCTTACCAGTCCACATTGTCCACCACAGTGCAATCAGTTCACCTGTCCACCCTGTCCACCACATAAGAGCTGTTTCACCGCCTTTCCCTGTGGCACCACCAGTCTCAGAGCGCTTGTGCCGGGAGGATCAGGAGATACCTGAGGAAGGTCAGCAGCAGCACAAACCCATCTTGAATCAAGAGCAAGTCGTGAGAAAACTGTACAAGCAGTCAACTCACCACCCATATTGTCACCTGTCCACCCTGTCCACCACATAAGAGCTGGTTGCACCACCTTTCCCTTCCCCACGGAGATTGTCAGCAAGCGGACCCGTGTTGCCGTCAATGGCTCAAAACTCCTTAAAGTGTATGTGCTTTATTGTATTGTGGCAGACTCCGAGGATGCCACCTCCCTCGAGTACAAGCTGGACTCGTTCTCTTCGGTGGCACCACCGGTCTCAGAGCACTTGTGTCTGGAGCGGGAGATACCTGAGGAAGGTCAGGCACAATAGGCAACAGCACAAATAAGAGCTGGTTACACCACCTTTCCCTTCCCCACGGAGATTATCAGCAAGCGGACCCGTGTTGCCGTCAATGGCTCAAAACTCCTTAAAGTGTATGTGCTTTATTGTATTGTGGTGGACTCTGAGGATGCTACCTCCCTCGAGTACAAGCTGGACTCGTTCTCTTCGGTGGCACCACCAGCTTATGTCTGGAGGAGCGGGAGAAAACTGTACAATCAGTCAACTCATCACCCATATTGTCCACTGTGGTTTGCTCAGTTCACCTGTCCACCCTGTCCACCATGGGAGGGCCAGTCACATCCCTTACCTAGTCCACACCGTCCACTGTGGTGCCATCAGTTCACCTTGTCCACCCTGTCCACCACCAAATGTCCAGTCCCCATCCCCCTACCTCCTCACAAGGCAAATGTCCCTTGTGTCCACTGCGGTTACACTCAACCAGGGACAACCTCCAGCATAGTACCCCTGTCCCCGGTTTTTCACTGTTCAGTGAAATGGCTGAATCCCTTCTACTTAGTAAGGACAAAGGGGGTATCAGTCCCTTCTACTTAGAGGGTTTATTAGGTAATTGCAGGTGTACATGATACTTGTCCACCATGTCCACTGAGAAACACCTGGTCGCACCCTTTTACCCGTCCACACTGTCCACCGTGGCTGGCACGGTTCACATGTCCACCCTGTCCACTCAAACACGTCCGGTCGCACCCCCTTACCCAGTCCACACCGTCCACCGAGGTATACACGGTTGACTCTGTCCACCCTGTCCACCGCAACACGTCCAGTTGCACACCCCATACCCTTTTAAGTCTAATGTCCCCTTTGTCCACTGCGGTTCCCCCCAACCGGGGACAACCTCAACAGCTGTACAGATGTCCACAGGGCTGTCCCCCCCCAGTCCACTGACCTGTCCATGCCCCTGTCCCCGGTTTTTTCGCGGTCAGGGAAACGACTACTTTCCTTCTACTTAGAAGGAACGTCCACAAGCTTGTCCCCTCTAGTTAGAGAGGTTATTCGGTAATGGCAGGTGGCATATACATTAGAATATTTGTGACGTACGAGCGTTATCCAGCATCTCGCAGAGAACAGCGTCTTCTTCATCGCGTTCATCTGGACCGCCGTCCCCTTCCTCAGTAGAGAATCCAAGTTGCCGTGCCATTAACCGAGCATTCCAGAGCCCGAACTTGTCCACCTCGCGAGCCAAATTTTCACGCTCCTTGGCTAATAGGAGTTCGGGATCCTCGCCCGCGGTAAAGACAGCGCCGTTCATGTTGTAATCGTCCCACATGTCCTGCTCTGCAGCGCTGGGAATATCAAAGCCATGTCGCGCAGAAGGCATTGGCAAAGCAGCTATTTCGAGTGCCCCAAGCTCAACATTGATAGCTTCATTTCGGTCTTCAACCGTCGTTTGAAGTCCAGGATTTCCCGGTGTGGCACTGTTCCGTAGATGAGCCTTTGACGAGATATGTTTTTTAATGCTGTCTTTTTCCATCCCCTTAACCGGGCCTGCACTGAAGCGTGCACAGATTGTGCATTGAAATTTATCGGGTTCACTTGGAGATGGAATAAAAACTATATATGCAATTGGTCAGTTCTCGAGAATAGATACTTGGGATTAGCATACAGCTGGGCAAATCTTTAGGTTGACGCATTGCAGGTTGACGCAGGCAGTTGCAGGAGGAGTGGTCGAAGCAATGAACGAACGAAGCCACATTAGATTTCCAAATTGGGATGAGTAGCTCACAATTGTTCGTCGCGTTCAGGTGGCACGGGCCCCAGCTGAGTATAAAGGGCTGTAGACATGAATGGTCAATTCGCTTCTTCTCCTGTCCACCCACTTGCACCTGAAATGCCTCCCAGCGAACTTGACTTGGAATTTGATGCTGAACTGGACGCGGCTGCCACAGCCGACTCACCTGTTCGCAACCCACTGAAACGTCGACTCGAAACCGACAACCAGGATGAGGACGAACATGAGGACGACGAGCTCCCTGCCAGTCCCACAGTGGCAAACAATAACCCAGCTTCTTCAGCGAACTCTTCGGATGCCAACAAAAATGTCTTGGCCTTTGCCAAGCAATACGCTACTCACAAACGTCTTAAACCTTCTCAGATCACGGAGGTCGAGAGCTTTGCGGCGGTGCATCATTTCTTTCTTGAGTGTCGGGCTCTACTGACTTCGCAAGCTAGGACCCGATTGCGACGCGTCAGATCAAGCTGTTTACCGTCCTGCTTGGTGTCGATACCCGACTCGAAGCAATCCGGACCGCGGCGCCTGAGTTCAAGGTCACGGCGGCATTGGATGTGCGTCCATTGCTTGCTTGATGCCACCGAGAGCTAACCACCAGCCTCACAGAAAAACATGCATACACTGGCCATACACATTCTACTGTCTCCTCAGATTAGCGCGTACAAGGGGGATTTCCCGACCAAGGTTCTTCTCGTAAGTCTTTTCTCACCGCCATATCCGAGTCTTCCTGCTCTCTGATGCCGGCGATCAGGATATCCTGAAGAAGAAGCGCTTCGACCTACCTCCTGGAATCGAGCTCGTCAGTTCCGATTGGAGTGTTGTCAAAGCACGCGCCGAGTATTGGTTGACGCAGGCGAGAGCGCATTTCAAGAAGCTTGTGCGTGTTTTGCTACGGCCTCCGACGGATCACAACTCACTCTTCATAGCTGAAAACCAGCGTCGCTGGGGAAGACACCAAGAAACACTCGAACATCTTTGTGCTTGGGCAAAGATTCGTTCGGGATACAGAGACTACCCTGACGACACCCCTTTGTGCCCGAATTGCTCTCATGGTGCGTCGTCGTTGGCTTCATATCTGATTGATTGCTTATACTATTGTCGGTCTCCAGCGCAAATGCTTCAAGCTGTACCCTGCGGAAAACTTCTGGGATAAGCTTGACGGGCGACTGGCCTCCATTCGTGAGAAAGCCGACGGGGATGCAACCAAGCAAACGAAGTACGTGAATTCACCGCCATTATCATGTTCCAATCATTGATATGTTTCTCAGAATGTTTAAAAGCGTGCTCGAGGCAGACCGAAGCGCACACGGCGTGCGCGATGAGTATGACCTTCCGGATGATGCTGTTGTGGATGAAAGGCAGAATGAGGTAGACACTGTAGTCGAACGGGTCGTTTGAATTGCATTTATTTATTTCTCTCCTTGATGCATATTTCACATTTTGTAACGCTGGGGAAGATCCAAATGACACATGAAATTTCTGAGCAGACGGCCAGTGGCCCCGGTGAAAGCTGAGGTCAATGAATATCCCATTGTGCAGGAAACATCTATATTCAGACATGAAATAGCCGCCACAATGGGCGAACAAGAGACAATGGGAAACCTGAACCGCAGCCATCAAAAAGGTGTGGTGACGAGATACGAATGGAGACACAATGGACCATTCCCGACCAAATCTGGATACCGTGTGTCCGGCATCTGGGGAACAGATGCCACCGGCCGCTCAGATCAATGTCGCTTCCACGTCGTGGCCACGTTGGAGAATTTTGGCGGTGTAATGAATGTGTGGACAAGAATGATGCTCCGACCGTCTGGTTCATGGCCGCACTAATTGGGATCCTTAAAAGACTGAAGCCGCACGAAAATCCCGACAGATATAGACTCATAGCGCTTGAAAGCTGCTTCTTGAAAGCCCTCACGATGCTCATACACTGGAGAATTCATGACTGGGCTGAGGCACGAGGACTGATCCCGGACTGGCAAAATGGTTTTAGACCTGGTTACCGCACAAACAATAATCCCTTCATCCTTCGCTGTCTACGGGACTGGGCTCGGGCCCATGGCTATACGCTCTATGTTGCTACAGTTGACGCATCGAATGCGTTCCCTTCCACGGATCAACCTACAATGTGGTTGAAATTGTTCCGACTAGGGATGGGCGGCGCAATCTTTGATTGGCTCCGAATGCTATACAAGCGGATGGGATATTATGTACGCCACGGCGAGATGAAATCCGAGGAGTTCAAGGCTCTCATTGGTCTTCTCACTGGTGATCCTGCTTCGCCGATTCTTTGGAACTTGTTTTTGGCCGATCTAAAGATGATGCCTGACATGGATGATGTGTTTCTGGCTGCTGTTCGCATTTCCCTGCTCGCACAAGCGGATGACATCCTACTGGTCTCGCTTTCCGCTCGTGGTCTCCAGGGAAAACTCTGCACACTCGAAGAGTGGTGCGCGCGCAACTTTATTCTCATCAACCTGATCAAAACTGTGATCTTGATCTTCAAGTTTGGGAGAAAAGAATTATCGCCACTCCCGGTCTTCATGCTTGGTACAACCCAGTTGAGCATAAAGATTGAAGAGAAGTATGTCGGAGTAACATTCAGAACGGACACACAAAACATGTTCATGGCACACTACAAAGCCAAAGCTCGCACGGCTCGCTACTGCGGACATCGCATCATGGGTATTGAAGATATGACTGGTCGGCTGACTCCAAAAGAGCTGAAGGAACTCTACATGGCCCGAGTTGACTGTCATCTCATCCACGGATGCGAAATATCCCCAGACAGTGAAGATGTACATGTGAAACATCTAAGCAAGGTTCAAATTCGGTTCATCCGCCAAATTCTTAACCTCCATACTCGTTCAATGATTGCGCCTCTATTTACCGAGACTGGTTTAATGCCACTTCGTGTCAGACGCCTCCTCATCACCTTGAACCACCTGGTTTATTTTCTTGGACTCAACAAGAACCACTATGCCCGCGCGGCTCTCGACAGTTCATTACAACTGTGTGCCATGGGTAAACGCTCTTGGGCCAAAGAATTAATCACGGCGGCATCAAGGCTGCCATTTGCATGCCCCGAGCTTATTCTAATCGAGACAACGTCAGCTACAGATGTCTTAGATTACTCTAAACTCGTGGAAAGTCTCATGTTGAAATGGTTACAGGATGCAGTTGACTCATCAGACAAGCTATACTTACTACACGGACGGATTGAACCTCAGAAGGACAAGCCACCAACGCTAGTAACTTCGAAAATGCGGCATTATCTCACAATGGTGAAAACTCAGAAGCATCGAGAGGCTTTGACCTCCATTCTGCTGTCTACTCACCTATTGGCCGTCGAAATATTGCGTTATGTGGACCATGCATACCAGCCGGTGCCCCGGGAGAATAGGCTTTGTAGGCTCTGCAGACAAGAGGTTGAAACACCGGAACATGCGATGATCACCTGCACGTCCTCAGACGCGCTTGTTGAACTACGCCGCATATTCCTGGGTAATTTATTTTCAAACTCTCCGAGCCTTCAACTCCACATGGCGGGACTTTCAAATACGGAGTTTCTCAAAGCCATGATATATTCCAGACCCAATATTGCACTAGTTGCGAAATTTGCATATGATGTCCTTGAATTATTCTACGCCGTTCCCGTGTTCCGTTTGAGTAATACTTGATCTGATACCGGCATATTCCTCTCTCTGTACTGATTTTCTTTGCTTTTGTGTATTCCTTTAGTTCTACCGCGGCGAGTCTTGAGGCTGCGTCCGTGAGCTCGGCTACGGGGGTGCATGAGAGCCCAGGGGCACAAATGTACATAGCGCGTGTACATTAGATAATCCCTGGAAACCGGCGTTCCTAAGCGGGACCGGCCGTGTAATTCTACCTACCTACCTACCTACATCCTGACACGATCAGCGCAGAAGCTCGCCGCCTCGCCAGCTGCTACCACACTCCCGCCAGACGCGTCTTTGGTCCACCCATCCAAGTCCCATACCCTGTCACCCTCACCGACGCGAAATGCTGTCCCTCACCGTCCTGCAGCGCAACTCCGAGTTTTTGCCGAAGCCTCCCGTGCCGGTGCAAACGCGAACGCTTTCTCGCCTCTCGCCTCCGCTACCGACACTGTTTTACTTCAGCACCCCCCCAAAGATGTTACGACGGATCCGCGCGCAGACCAGGATGGTAGCGGCGCCCGTGGAAAGCGAGGGGGGGCAGTCAACGAGCGTAATGCTCGGGGTCTGTCTCCGCCTCCTGGCGGCAGGCAAGTTACCCAGGCTGCTCCCCCCGTAACATCTGATGCACTCGTTGAGCAGGTATCTCCGCCAGATCATGCTGCACCTAAGGTCGGACACAAGCCCACAAAGAGCAAGGAAAAGGCATCCGCATTTCTGGCTCTGAAGGCACGTTCCGAAGCTGCGGGTTCTCTTGACG
Organism: Mycena galericulata; assembly: GCA_029289565.1. NCBI lineage: Eukaryota > Fungi > Basidiomycota > Agaricomycetes > Agaricales > Mycenaceae > Mycena > Mycena galericulata. Next base: position 61,472 of record JARKIA010000504.1, read on the forward strand.
ACTTGGCGTCCTCGTTGAATGCCCTGGTCTCTCTCATGAAGGACTATCGATCCAGCGCTCCGACGGCGGCGTGTTTCGAAGCCCTTGAAGCGATCCAGACTAGGCTCGAGAACCACCACGAATTCTCCCACGCGGGCGACACAGCGGAATCTTTCGGCGCGTTGCTAACGAAGTCGGTCTTGGCTCCTCTCCTGACCATCTCGACAACCGTCCAAGCGCAGCACAAGGCGATTCAGTCACTCTCCAAGATGGTGGAGAGCGTCAAAACCGCGCAATCCGCTGGACCTTCGTATGCGACGGCCGTATCCGGATCCCCCGTCCCTGTCAAACCTACGCTCAACCCAAGCCAGTCCCCCTCCCCAGCCCCTCTGACGAGCGTATTCTGGTTCGCTGTGATGGCGAAATTGCCCCGCTTCTCCTGTTGCCCTATCACCAAATGATTCCACAGGTGAACACGATACTAGCTCAGCACTCCTTGCCTCGGATCATCTACGCTTCCCGCCTCGATGCGTCTAGTGTTTTCCTGGTGCCCGAATCTAAGGAGGCGGCGGTGACTCTGGCCAAGACCTGGGACTCGTGGGGAGGTACAGCTTTCCCGGGTGCGAGAATCGCCCCGCCAGCGGTGCACTGTCATCTCCAGATCGACGGTATTCCGTTTGCGGCGGCAGGCTGCCTCACTGACCTTGCGCATGAGTTTGAAGCGCGTAACCCGCACCTTGGGCCGGTAGTGGGTACACCTACGTGGGTCAACAAGCCGCCGAGCGAAGCCATGATTGCGGCCTCGGCGGCAGCGGGTAAGAAAATTCGAGTGGCGGGCTCAATCTTCGTGCGCCTGCAATCACGGGAAAAGGTAGATCGGGCAGTCGCGGATGGGCGAGTGATACTCGCGGGTTTCGCGCCCACCGCAGTCCGCGGCTTCCCTCATCTCCGGGTTACCCAGTGTTGGGGTTTGTCTGAAGTTTGGGCACACCAAGTCACGATGCTCCGTCAAGGAGTGTAAGTGCGCATGGTGCGGTGAAGCGGCCCACGGACCGACGTGCCCCTCCAAGCCTAAATGTATCAACTGCAGTGGTGAGCACCGCGCAGATAGCTTTTGCTGCCCCACTCGTAAACGGATTGCTGAACATCTTCGTCTTCGCGCTGTGCAGCTTACCAAGCAACTCGATTCCTCATCCTCCGTCCCTGCTCGTACACCTTCTGCCTCAACTCCTTCCCCTCTCTCGGATTCTCCTTCGTTCCCTTCACCCACTGCGCCGCGGCTGCACGAATCTGTTTAGATGATCAACCTAGTTCAAATAAATTCGTGGAAGTCCCGGAACCCGCTGGAAATTCTGGCAGGTCCCGGAAACTTCGACATAATCTGTGTTCAAGAGCCACACGAACAAGAAATCATCAACTCCTCCGAACATCCCGCGTATATCCTTATTCACCCCGAAGGCGTAACTGACCACCGTGTATCCATGTACGTTAAGCGTTCTACGATCCCACCCCATTGCATCTGCCCCCGCCCGGATCTCTCATCCTCTCGCGACATAATGGCCGTTGATTTTACCTTTGGGGCGGTGAAGGTAACGATCATTAACCTTTACAACGACAGTACAACGCGGGCTGGGGTCGGTCTTCTCAGGTCCCTCCTTCGTCAGCTCAACCCTAACACACGGACACTGGCTGTTATGGACTCGAACTCTCACCACTATCATTGGGATTCGAAGACCAAGACGGCGACCTGCGATGCAGATTTCGAGCTACATGACCTACTCACGGCACATCCGCTGCTTCTCGTACGCCGCCTGATGTTCCCACTCATATATCGGGCAACGTAATTGACCTAGGGTGGTCGTCGCCTTCACTCTTCATGTCTGTTTCGCAACGTGACCGTTGATGCTGATCTCTGTGTCGCCAGTGATCACTATCCAATCCGATATACGCTAGATTTCGAAGTTCTTCGCTGGGACTCGAACAAATTCAACACCAGCAAGATGGACCTGGACAAATACCTCGCCATCTTGCGGTAACCATCTCGGCCTTCAACCACGCCCCATCATTTCTACTGTTGCTGACCTTGACGAAGCCACTTCCTTCCTCTGCTATGTTCTGGCTCTGGCTCTGGAAGGCTCGACTCCGAGACACAAACCCTGCTCCATAGCCAAGCGGTGGTGGAACTCGGAGATTACAACCCTTTTACAAGCTGCTCGCAGACTCCGGCGACGATTCCAGAAGTATCTCCTTCCATCGGCACGGAGAGCTTGGCTGGATGCACGCGGGATCTTTATGTGGCTATCTCTAGGGCGAAGCAAGCGGCATGGCACTCCTTCATTAAAGAGTTGGAAAGGGTCGATCTATTCAAGGCACTGGATCGTCTCAAGATTAGTCAATCGCTGGTTTTCCCTGCTATTGTCGACACTGCGACTGGACGCGTGGCACTTACTACCACGGAACGTGGTCGCGTCCTTGGCCGCGCTTGGTTCGGTGATTTCGCAGCCGAATTACCGACCGATTCCTGTCTCGACAACCCCAGAGGTGACCCCGGACATGCGCGTTGACCAGGCCTGGTAACGGCACCCGGAGAAAGCGAGGGGGGGTTCACCCAGAGGTTGATCCTCTTGGTGAACTTCCGCCCTCGGCGGACAGGCAAGAGTTGCAGCCTGCCCCCATGTACACATCTGACGCACCGAGATCCCTATTGGCAGATCCAATCGCCTTCGCCGAATCCATCCCATTGCAGAAGAGCGTCCATGTCCTGCTGTCCCGGATGATGAAGTCGACCGAGTTATCTTCTCGGCGTCTCCGTGGAAGGCTTGCCGATCGCTACGGCATTCAAATGGGTCATGTTCAGCGTGCCTGGCCCATCATTGCTGACAGAGTGCGCGACATTTTCAGGGCGTCTCTCCTTCTTGGCACCAAACCTACCCCGTTCAAAGCCAATGTCGCCACACCCATCCACAAACAAGGGAAAAAGGACAAGACCTCACCAAAGCTTGGCGTCCCGTCGAAAACTACGAGCATATTTTGGCTAAACCTCTCGAGCGGCTGATAGCAGATCGTATATCGTTCGAGGCTGAAACTCTAGGCTTCATTGACCCCTCCCAGTACGGTGGCCGTCCGGGACATAGCACTGCCCAAGCGGTCGATGGTTTACATTCACCGTGTTAGATCGGAGCTTGATCAAGGTCATACGGTGTCTACACTCTTCTATGACCTCAAGGGCGCCTTCAACCGTATCTCGCACGAGGTGGTTCTTCAAGAGTTAGCGGCTCTTGGTTTTCCTCGCACAATCATCCGCTGGGTCGCCACCTTCCTCCACAAACACTTGGTAACGGTCGTAATCAATGGGGTGCGGACGGTCACCTTCCGCTGTCTCGTTGAGGGCGCACCGCAGGGTTCCGCTCTATCCGTGATTCTTTTCCTATCTTTGTTAAACCGGCTACTTCGTCGCCTCAGAGCTATCGGCGTTTTTACCCACTGGTCATATGGCTTTGTCGATGACACAAACTTCAGTACCGCGTGCAAATCGGTTTCCCAAAACATTTCTGTCCTCAACCAAGCCGCGCGTATCGCAGTCGAATGGGCTTCTGTGGATCGGGCTACGTTCGAGAGCCTGAAGACTGAACTCATTCATCACTCACTTGGTCATCGCAATCTCTCGGAATTCACGGTCTCTTTCGACGGTGAAGTTATACAATCCATCAAAAGCGGTCAAATGGGTTGGCGTGTGGATTGATGAGAAGCTCAAGGGTGATGTTCATATCAAAGCACGGGCTGCATCCGCTGCTCGTGCTCTGAATGCGTCGCTTGCTCTTACGCATGCTGTCTGGGGATTTAAAGCCCTTGATGGTCCGGGAATCTAGCGCGCGCAACGGTGTTTCCGCAAGCCGATTACGGAGTCAACTCGTTCTTCCCTTTGGCGCCTGTCACGCTCAAACCGCTGGATCGTGTCAACAAATCTGTAGCGCGTTGTATCACGGGCGGATACCGCACAGCCTCGCTAGCAGCTCTCGAAAAAGAATCCGCCATTCTCCCGGCTTCACTTCGACTCGAATCTTCCCTCCTACATCGTCTTGCCCGCTACTTATCCCTTCCTCCAACCCACGGTATTGTTCCCATCCTGCAAGATGCCATCATATCACAGCCCCAGAACCCCAAGCTGGCCTCGGCCCTTCACTATGTCGAGCGCCTTCCATCAATCTGTTGGCCCAGCTCCGTTCCTGCGCAAGGTCAACGAATTCGGTCCAAGGCTGTACCTAAGCTCGTAGCTGCACTACCAAAATCCTGGTCCCCAGATGTGACCCCGGACCTGTGCGTCGACCAAACTGGTAACGGCACCCGGAGAAAGCGAGGGGGGGTTCATCGGGGGGTTAATCCTCTTGATGAACTTCCGCCCTCGGCGGACAGGCAAGATCATTTGCCTGCCCCCATGTACACATCTGATCCACCGAGTCCCGTTTCGTAGAAGTTGATTACTCGTGGGCATGGAGCCGATCTTGCCAGTATATGCACCACCTTGGGTAACCTGCTTGCCGGTAACCACGATCATACCATCAAAGGACAACGCGGTGAAGGTGCTGGAGGACTTACTCTCAGATGATCGTTTTCGGTCGTCTACGTGGTTTACTGACGGTCTCTGCTCGCCGGGCGTGCAGGAGGTGCTGCAGTTCGGGTGGAGGGAAATCTTCAGCGTGAGGTTTTGATGAT
>JARKIA010000505.1:0-65996 GCA_029289565.1 Mycena galericulata
AGCTAACCTACAACTATGGGGTACCGTATTCAAGCTACGATGGCAGGCTAGACGAAGAAGACCCTCTCAAGCTCGGGACATAGAGCTACAGATGAAGAAGACCTTATCCGGGTAAGGCACCCGATGTCAAGATGGACCCTCCGACGGAGCAGATGGGAAATCTCGTGCTACATCAAAGCACGCCATATTCAACCAATGAGAAACGAGTATCGCCGACGGACGACAGGAGCGGTGGGGAGTCAGCTTAGCTATAGTAGTGTAATCCGGGCAGTGTAAGCAGGTTGGATTTAGTATAAGTAGGGGCAGGAAGTGCAAAACGGGAGCGCATATCCCTTGGAGGCAGGCACCAGAGTTGGTTGTCCTTGTTAGTTCCACTAGATTTGATTAGCTCGGGCTTAGCCCACAGAAACCTAGCACCAGAATAGAATTGGGATTGGATAAAGAACCTTAAAAATATAAGCAATCGAGAACTGGGTCGAAAACCCTTTGAATAAGGCCGAAAGCCGAACATCAGTACTGAGTCGAAAGCTCTTTTAAGGCCGAAAGCCGCCAGAACCAGTTGTCTTGTTGAATCATATTGAGTCGAAAGCTCTCTTAAGGCCGAAAGCCGCCCAAACCTTGGTGTATAACCACAAACTCGTCTATTAGACACCCAAACCTGACCTTGTGTCGTAAAACTACTATTACTCTGTTCATTGTACCGCATTAGTCTTGAAATAAGACCAGAACTACCCAGACAAACCAGGAGATCCTTACCCGGCTAAGACACCTTAGCCGTTTAGTGATCAAAGCAAGCCGTCTACCAGTACAGACTAGCTATAGGGTCAACTAATCGTTGATTCAAACCCCGAACTACCCTCACATCGGCACTCACACAAGAGGAGCGATAGGTTGTTAGTGATTTATTAGTTGTTGGTGTTATTAGTGGATAGCTCGTTTGTCCACTCGCATTAGCGGCCAGTAGCCCATTTCCCGCCTTACTTCGAGAGCCACCGTCTCAGCGTTGTACTGCTCGGTGTAGAAAGCGAGCGCCTCACGCTGACTGGTCTTCTTCTGGCGGAACTGGTTCGGCACGCCGTCGGTCTGCTGGTTGGCCTCGTCCCTGTGCAGTATGTCAGCGACGCAACAGACGACATGGCGAGGAATACTTACGCGGTGCGGTACATACCAGGCTCACGCCCGCGGATAACCACGTACCAGGTCTCGCCGCTGCCTTCCGGGAAGGTTGCAGCGAGGACGGCGGGACTCTGGGGAATGCCGGGGACCCAGGCAGTTGAGGCAATGGGGGCGGCGGTTGCCCCGAATGCGAGGGTGAGTTTTGCTGTGGGATCGATAGGCATAGGGATCGATAGCGCGGCAGCAAAAAAAAGACGAACCCTGGGCTTCCGTTGCCAAGCGAGAGGCCTCACCGGAGACGAGGGCGAGACGACTGATAAGAGCGACCAGCGCCTCCAGCTCCGGGTTAGAGCGGGAGGAGCTGGTTGCAGAGGCTGAGGTGTCTGTCATGGGGGTGCAAAGGAAGGAAGAAGTGGGAGACTCACGCAAGGTGCGCCACTTTATATGTGGCGGTCATGGGAAGGGCACGAGGTGAGATTGAAACCGTTGCTTATCCGGAATCTTCTGATGGCGTTGAGCCAAATCGAGGGTTTGCAGAATCGCAATCTTCTCCATGTGATGCCAGATGGCTGAGATGTGTCCCCGAAAATCGAATACGGCCTGATTTCAGTCACAAATACGAACAGAGCTTTTGGGGTAAAAGAATGGATACCGATATTTGACGCCAAGCGCCTTGAGGATTTTGGAGCCAAATTGGAAACTTGCCCTTTGCTTTACTGTTTCCCTCTTCACGCTCGGCACGCCTCACCTTTTTTTGCGAGGAGCCATGCCGTCCCTCCCTGCTCGAACAAAGCCGGGTCGCGGCCGCAAACCCAAATTCAGCAGCGCCCAGCTCAAGTTCCTGGATGGGTGTTTCGAGAACTTCAAGAAGGCCCAACGAAACCGAAAATTAAGCAAGTTCTGGAACCGAACAAACCAAAGCTTTTTCCGTGCCTGGCCGGAGGAGGACGTGCTGGGACTGGCGCCCATTCCTGAAGATGACGGGAACGCCGAGGAAGCGCCAGGCTGGTCCCCGGAGGACCTTAAGCGTTTGGGTGATGCTGTGGCGGCGCATAAAAAGGCATCTTCGAGATATTTTTGCTGTCCTGTCCATTGCTGACGTGTTTAACCCACAGCAAATCGCGGCGTGGTTCAGCAACAAAGACCAGAAGATCAAACGCTCACACGGTGGTGTCGACAAAGCTGGGGATCTCGCAGCCCGGCTATTCACCAACGTTAAGAAGAGGACGCGCAAGCTACAGTTGATCGAGGTGTACCAGAAGCACAACAGGGAGAAAATCAACATCGTTCTGAAGAGGGCCGCCCGGAAGCTGATCGCCAAGAAGAACGAGGATGCTAACAGCGACAGCGAGTCCGCCAGCGACAGCAACAGCAGCGACAGCGACGACAGCAGCAGCAGCAGCAGCAGCGACAGCGACAGCAGCAGCAGCAGCAGCGACAGCGACAGCAGCGACAGCAGCGACGGCAGCAGCAGCAGCGACAGCAGCGCCAGCGAAGGCGGTGAAGGCGGCGACGAGGAACCACGCCGCAAGAAGGCCAAGCTTAGCAAGAGGGCCAACGGTAAGGGTGCGGCTAAGCTGACACGCACTGAACTCTTGCGGTTGCGGCGGAGCGTGGCGCAAAAAATGTGGGAGACTGAGGATGCGGCGGAGAAGGCGGTGGTTACCAAGATGTACACAGAACAATCCCCAGCCGCCCCTCTGGAGGATGATTCCGACAAGGATGCAATGGAGCGCACGCCGGAGGAAATCCAAGCGTAAGTCGTCTTAATCTTGAATGATCTTACGCGCTGAACGTGATACAGTGCTATTGACGAGCTTCCAGCAATCATCGGGGAGTTCCACGCGTGTATTGAGCGGCTGATGGGGTGGACGGGGGTTACTCTGTTAGGAGGGCCAATGCCGGAGGACGGTGGGCGCATTACGACTAAGGAGTGAGTTCTTTTGATTGATCAGGTGACATGAGGCTGACCGCGCTTGCTCTTCTTCCCAATCCATGCTTCTTGCTTTTTCTTGTCAATCTATGCTCCTCCTCGCTCGGTCTTTTCGACGGCTACAGGTACTCCTCTGGCGTGACTCCGGAAGGGGGTCTTAGCCTTCCAAAATCCTTGCCGATCTGGGACGATGTTATTGCTGGAACCGGACAATGGCTGAAAAGATGTAACTGTACGTGTCCGATTGCCTCCTACCCATGCAAGGACGTTGAGGAGAAGGAAACAGCTCGTGAGTTGCGCAAGTCGAGGGCACTCCCTGTTCCTACACCCCCTGCACCATCTTTGGATGACGAAACCCCCGAAGACCCTTCCGCGACGCAGGCGACTACTCCACCAGCAACGCAGGCGAAACAGAAGAAGCTTACGCTGAAACAGGCCGCGGCCGCGAAAGCCAGGGCGGCGAAGGCACGCGCGATCCCGCCCAGCAATGAACGCACGTGGATACGACCTCCTACGCCCGACGCCGGTGTTGCGGCCTCAGATGGCGAGAACAATCCATTCGACGAAACCACTCCTCCGGACTGGGACGACAACAACCTCTACAACCTTTTTGACGACAACATGGGCGGTCCCGACCCCGACTTTGGGCTGCCGAGCAGCCCTGGCGTTGCAGCAGTACAAACTCGCACCAAGGAGGATGACAATGTCCCCATCGATCCCATCTTGACCGCAGCGGAGACCCCTGGTACGTGAATTTGAGGTCGCCTGGGGTATATTAAGCATTGAAGCTGTTAAATCAGAGACTCGCCCCGTGCCGTGTCCAGCGTATGTGGGCGCCGTTTCCAGCCCACGCGCCGAGGTGGGCGCCAACATTAGCCCCCTGGTCCAAGCATTCGGTGCTGTGTCTGCTGACGCAGCCGTGCCATTGACGTATGGACCATCCACGGAGGATGCATCGTTTGTGTATCGACCACCTCCTACGCCAGCAACTACCACCGCTACCTACAGCATATTCCGCCATTCCCCCGCCTCGCCCTCACTCCCTGGCTACAATCCGCGGCCTTCTGTGACGTCGCCCTCCATCGCGTCTCCGTCCACCCCAGTCACACCGCATGCTCTCGTGTCACCGCGTTCGGGCGCATTCACCTCTATCTTCAGCGCGGGGCATGCCTCTGTTGCAAGGTCAACGCCCAGAGCGCCTGCCTCCCCGGCGCTGCAGCCAGCGACTTGGTCTTCCCCGGCGCGGACGACTGGGGGTGCCATGGTTACCCCCATCAAAGATCATCGACCTGCGACAAGCTCTCCCCTGGCGCGTTCTCCACCGGTGCTGGGCTTACTGGCCACGGCGCCGCTCTTGTCCCCGGCATCCGCCGCTGCAGCTGCGACAGCGATACCTGCCGCTGCGTATCCCACCTCCAGCACATCGGCGGGGTCCTCTGCGCCCCCTGCGACGAAGGCTTCGACTTTGACTGCAGTGTCGTTCCCAGCTACAGCGACGCAGGCAGCCAAGCGCTACCCCGAGTCTCGTCCAATGGTGAACGACCCGCTGCCTCCGCCTGCAGCGGGGAGGGGGAGGGGAAACGGAAGGGGCGGAGGGAAGCATGGCAGCGAGCGCGGTGGGTGTGGCGGGCGCGGCGGGCGTGGCGGGAGCGCCCGTCATCTTCATGCAAACCTACGCCGACGATGGCTCCGTAATCCCCCTCCCTCTCGACACCCCGATGCCCGGCTCATCCTCGCGGGCAACGGCTCAGTTGCGGGCAATGGAGCGGGAGCGGGATGCTCGTGCGAATGCCCATCTAGCGCCAACTCCGAGGCACCTCAGGAACCCCGATGGACCGAGCGATCTTTTCATCACGGGCGCCCGCCCCCCGGATCCACGACCGGAGGACGTTCTACCTGCCAAGCGCACGAGAAGGCCGGCGGCGAGCCGCGAGATGCCTGTCCCACTGACGGCGGACGCACGCCAGCCAATGGAGGATGCACGGCTGCTCAAGAGACTGAATGAAAGCACTGCGAAGCAACCCGCAGGCAGCAAGAAGCGATCGCGCATCGAGAGCGGTGGGGACAACGACGAGAACGCGCCTCCGACAAAGTGGTATGTGGATTTGCATTGTATCATTCTGGGAAACTCCGCTCATGGTTTGCAGGGGCCGAACAAAAAGCTGAGCAGACTGAGCGGCACGGCCCTGCCTTCAACAGGCCGTGTGTAGTATATCAAATCAGAGCAGATAGTATAGTTTTTTTCGCGACACATTCTGTCCGTAGACAGCCTTTGGGAATCACGATTGAGGCTTGCGATTGATTCATTGTGCAAAGGAGGACGAGGGGCCTACGGAGCGAAGAGGGATTTCTTTTCTTTATATATGTAATGATGTCCATAGTATTATCTTTGTCGAGTAAACCCACAAATCAAAAGGTGTCGAAGGGTGGAAATCCAAATTGGGAATACCAACATCACGTGTCCGAATCTTTCTCCAGGAAATTCCGTGGACACTCTTCGTACTGCTTGCCGCCCTCCCTTCAAGCGGACTGGATCTGCGCCCACCATGAAACGGGCGCGGGCGCCCGTCGTCACAACAACTTTTTCGGACAGCGAAAGCGAAAATGAAGAGGACTCGCTCCCTGTGCCAAGGACGGAGAAAATGCGCCACGACAGCTCGCTGCTAGTCGACGGTCAGCTCAAGCATTCCACCAAGCTCGTTGGCGTCCAGGCCTCACCTGATAAGCGACCTCCCCGACCCCGTGAGCGCGATCTGCTCTACCCGGACATCCCCAGCCACGACGACTATTCAGCCAATGGCGGCGAAGTGTACGGAGGACCCGAGAGTTTCGCCCCAAGTGTGGATGGATTTACTTTCGACGAAGGTCACCCGGTTGACAAGGGACCGAGGGACTTGCGGGATTCGGTATGTGTCTTCTTTGTGTCTTCCAAAAGGCACGTACTCATCTATTGCTTTTGAAAGGACCGGCCGATGAAGGTGTGGGCAGAGGATGATCTCGAGAATTTCCTCGACGAATCGCTACGTGGCGAGGGCCGTGGCAACTACTGTGGTCAACGGCGGTGTGCGGAGTGCCGTGTCCCAGATGTGCAGACCCATCGCTGTGAAGATTGCTTCACCGAGGCGCTCTTTTGCACGCCGTGTGTAGTCCGCCTACATGCCGACAATCCCTTCCATTTGATCAAGGTAGGCCCGCTGCTGTAGAGTGCGATAGACCGCTCATACCTTCTACAGAGTTGGGATGGCGCGGCTTTTACAGAAACCTCGCTAGCCAAGCTGGGCCTCCGAATCCAGCTGGGGCACCGGCGGGGAGAACCGTGTCCGGGGACTGTGGCCAGGCAGAGCTCGGATGCCGCGGGTGGCGGTAAGACGGGGAGGGAAACCTTCTGCGTCGTTGCGCATAACGCCATTCATGAGGTTAATCTCGACTTCTGCACCTGCGGCTCGGCACCCCTGCCCAGTGTACAGCTCCTGCGTGCCCGACTCTACCCTGCGACCACGACACAGCCTCGATCTGCCGCGAGCTTTCAAGTGCTGGACGACTTCCACAAGCTCTCATTCGAGACAAAATGCTCGGCTTACGAATTCTACAACTCTCTGGCCCGGAAAACTAATAATACTGGGAACTTTCAGCCTCGGGTGCGCGCATTCTTTTATTTTATTTTTCAAATGAGTAGGGTGTTGATGAGACGTGCAGGATCGCTACAGCGCATTTCTACGAATGACGAGGGAGTGGAGGCATCTAAAGATGCTCAAACGTTCGGGGCGGGGACATCTCCCCGGGGGAGCTCGGAACATCGAGGCAGGCGCGTGCGCGTTGCTTTGCCCCGCGTGCCCCCAACCTGGCAAAAACTTGCCGAGTGGTGGTGATTGGACTCGGGCGTCGAAGGAGAAGCGCTTCCTATATGCGCTTTTCCTGGCGCTCGACGCTAACTTCCGGATGAGACGAAAGCGGGTATCGTCGGAGGAGGCGGATCCTGGCCTGAACAACGGTGCAGCCTTCTACAGCGAGGTTAAGGCTTACATGGAGCATGTGGGGTTCCACTGGGAACTCGAGCAGGAGGTGAGTCGAGGAGCGCGAGGGACTACGACGAACTAGTAATGCTGATCGTGTCGTACGATATTGTCTGCCAATGGTCTATCAACATTTGGCGTCGGTTGGAGAAGTACGGACCCGAGCTGCGTGAGCGCGCGGGGGATCCAGACCAGCGATACTACCAGTGGCTAATCCCCAAATTCCATCTACCCGCCCATATCGAGGCATGCAACATTCTTTATTCCTTCAACCTCACCCCCTACGTCGGCCAGACCGATGGTGAAGCGCCGGAGCGCGGTTGGTCCAACATAAACCCTCTGGCCACCAGCACACAGGAGATGGGGCCGGGTGCGCGGCGAGACGTCATCGACGACCATTTCAACGATTGGAACCACAAGAAGATCGTGGCGATGGGGCAGACGTTCCTTGAGCGGAGCCAGAAGGCGGTGGGGGAAATGGTCGAGAAGCAGGAGGCTCTGGTGGAGACGGAGGCGTCGTTGCCGTCGGAGAATGTGGAGACTTGGACGAAGGCGGTCGAGTTGTGGGAGCTGGACCCAAGCCAACCCAATCCATTCAATGTTGGGGACAAGCACGAGAGCCTGCAGGCCATTCGTGGGCGAATCGCAGAGGAGGTGAAGGATGCGGTCGAGGGCGACGCCGCTGACGATGTTAGGGGGGACCTCCACGCGTCGGAGATGCTTGCGATGGGGATGCAGCTGGAGGAGCAGCAACGTTCACTGGGTCTCGACGTCAGCGCTTTGGGGATCCACGCGACGGATGGGCAGAAGACGACGGTGCTGGAGCGTGGCAACAAACTACGACGCAAGATTGCGACCTGGATCAAGGCCCAGACGGACTTTCAGCCCGAGCTCGCAGCCCACCGTGCAGCGGACGAGCAAGCGCGCGCAGCGGCAGCGAGGATGCAGCCGAGCTCCGGGGTAGCCGTACAAGATATCGACCTTTGGCTTCCATCCAAGCAGGCGAGGTCGGCTGGGGTGAGGGTGAAGGAGAGTCACGCACGCTACGAATTCGACATGCGGGAGGGCCATGCGCACGAGGCCCTGGAGGAGATACGAAGGCTCCTCCTCGTCTGCACCCACCAGTACAAGGCGCAAGCGGACATCCACGGAGTCGCCGGGAAGACCAGGTCGAGAACGTCCATCGCTGTCGTCGACGAGCAGATTCGCCGCCAAGCTGGGGAGTATCGTGCAGCGCGGCGTGCAATGGCGAGCCTCAGCCAACGGCTGAAGGAGATGCGGTGGATGCTGGTCCTGAAGGAGCTGAAGGGTGAAGACATTCGAGGAATGCCGTCAAGCCTGTTCGGGGACAAGGAGAAGCGGAGGAAGGGGAAAAAGCGGAGGAAGGAGGCAGAGGCAGAGGAGCCGCCCAAGGAGATGTCGTGGATTTGGAGGACAGGCCTTGCGTCCGTGACAGCGGCGGCGGCGACAAGTGAGGAGGCGGCGACGCTGGCAATAAGGGAGAGTCTGCGGGTGGAGTGGGCGAAGGCGCGCGCGCGAGCACACCGCTGGACTGAGGAGGTCGACCTGCTCGAGGAGGAGATGCGTCGAACCCTCGTCTTCCTGGATTGGAGGGCTGGCTGGTGGCGGGGGCTCAAGGATCTTCGCCCCGAGGTCGTGACGGATGAGGCCGCCAAGGATGGCTTCAATGCGTATGCTGAACGCCAAGCCAAGATCCAGGACGACATGAAGCTCCGTTTCGAGGCGAACTGGGCGGATGTACCGACATGGATTCAGTTGGGCCGGGATGGGGTAGCTGCTACCGCAGCGGTGGCGATCCCGGACGCGGATAGCGGGGAGGATGAGGATGAGGTAGAAGACGAGTCGGACCAACCTGTGCCACTTGTGACCCGCAACGCTGTTGCGGCGGCGTCAATGGTAGAGGGCTCTCTGTTACCTACGGCGTAGAACCTTCATGAACCTTGATTTTTTTCTGTATTTTGTATTATCTGTAATTCCCGCTATCACTATCCATACTGTATGTGAAGAATCTGTAAATAAATTACGAAAATATACCTAGGAATACACAAGATCACGCTTTGTTTGGTTCGGCGTGTATCGTGCCACATACTTCCTTGCACTGCAACGCCGACTCCTTGGCTACGCACCTCGGTCAGCTCGCTCTAGCGGGCTGGACGGGGGGAGCGTCTGACTGTCGCCTCGTCGGCTTGCTCTTGCGAGCCTGATGAGGTCGATCGAGGCCTTCATGCGCTGGTGTACGCCCCTCACCGACACACGACAAATAGGCAGCTCCTCTCAGAGGACACTCCCGGCAGCTCAGGCGATGGGCTGCTAACGTGCCTGTTGTCCTGGGAGAGGGGTCTCTGCCCAGCTTGGACTTTCGCCGCCAAAGGCATAGTTTGACGAGGTCACTCATTATCTCGCCTATTTAACCCAATTTTTCTCATCTAACATACCTTACCTCCAGCTGCCTCACCTCTCGACGTCCGTGGCACGGTTGAAGACTTCGGAAGCCATCACCGTCGAAATTTAGCTCTTTCTCCGATAGCCCTACTTGACTAGGTCAGTCAAAATCTTGATCATTTCTTACCGAAATCGTCTCATCCAACATACCTACAACAGCCCCTGCACAACCTCTCGACGTCCGTGTTGCGATTCAAGAATTTAGAGGCCATCGCCGTCGAACCGACTTGGCTGTTTCCAGGAGATGGCGATAACCCGACTTGACGAGGTCAGTCATTATCTCGCTCATATTTAACCCAAATTCTCGCATCTAACATACCTCCAGCTGCCTCACCTCTCGACGTCCGTGACATGATTGAAGACTTCGGAAGCATCACCGTCAAAATTTAGCTCTTTCTCCGATAACCCTACTTGACTAGGTCAGTCAAAATCTCGATCATTTCTTACCGAAATCGTCTCATTCAACATACCTACAACAGCCCCTGCACAACCTCTCGACGTCCGTGTTGCGATTCAAGAACTTAGACTGTTTCCACGAGATGACGATAACCCGACTTGACGAGGTCAGTTAAGATCTCGCTCAGTTTTCATCCGAAGCCTCTCATCTAAGATACCTACAGCAAGCAGCCCATGCATCGCCTGTTGACGTCCGTGAAGCGATTCATGGCTTCGGGTCCCATCGCCGTCGAAGCCACCGTGTTACTTCTCAAAATTGGCCTTACATGCATCCTCCACCTGTTCTGCTCCTTGTCTGTATCACTCTCCCTGTTCTCTCCCTCCCTCTCATCCCCATCCATGTCCCCCCCCCTTCCCTGGGAGAAGACCGACTCATCTCGCACCGACGCGCAAGTCCTTTCCCCCAGCGGTCACGTGGCTTCCGCCCCCTTCCGCCGCCGTCGGCGACGGCGGCTTCGTCATCAGCCGACGCGCGCGCCAATTTTTGCGCATTTCTTTTTCCCGACGCCGTCACGTGACTCCCGCCCTCCCGCCGTCGGCGGCGGCGGCGGCTTCGTCATCGGCCGACACGCCCGCCAATTTTTTTGCGCATTTCTTTTCCCGACGCCATCACGTGACTCCCGCCCTCCCGCCGTCGGCAGCGGCGGCGGCTTCGTCATCGGCCGACGCGCCCGCCAATTTTTTTGCGCATTTCTTTTCCCCGACGCCGTCACATGACTCCTACCCTCCCGCCCTCGGCGGCCGTCGGCGGCGGCGGCATCGGCCGACGCGCCCGCCAATTTTTTTGCGCATTTCTTTTCCCGGCGCCATTACGTGACTCCCGCCCTCCGCAGCCGTCGGCGGCGGCGGCGGCTTCGTCATCAGCTGACGCGCGCGCCAATTTTGCGCATTTCTTTTTCCCGACGCGGTCACGTGACTCCCGCCCACTGGGAGCGGCCGCCCTGTCCGTCGTCGGCGACGCCGGCTTCCTCATCGCCGTACTCGCGCAATCGTGCAATCAACGAGCGCCCGAATACGCGCATTTTTTTTCCTCCGCAACGTGGCGGTCACGTGACTTCCCGCAGCACCCTGTCCATCGTCGACGACAGCGGCCGTCGTCGACTACCTAATCGCCCTACTCGGGCGATCTACGCTCGCGCGGCGCTTCTCTTACCGCTGCTCTACCCTCACCCGGGTCGTGTCCTGGTGCCCGGGCAGACCTAGCCCTTTTTCCTCCACCACATCACCTCCTACTGGTCTCTCTCGCCCCGACAAACTGGATTTTCTCGCAGTTGACACCTATTACTCTCCACATCCCTTCCTTCTGGTTTTTTCTCGCCCTGTCACTTTTTTTTCCTGTCCACTGCCACCACCTTCCTGCCCTCACTCCTGCTCTATACGAGCTTTTGGACCGCTGTCCGGCCCGATCCACCTCACCAATACCCCCACCGCACCCCTAACGACCCTTAAATGAACTCTCTCGCCGCGTACGCCCGCAGTACGGACCGCTACGTCCGGCCTAACATTTTCCAGCCTCATTGCTAAAAGAGCCGGTTTTCTCGTTAAACGCGCTGCCCGACCGTTCGCAAAGGAAGGGCCGGGTTCGTGCTACAACGTGGCGTGCGCCAAGGAGACCGACATCGCGCTCTTGCGCAGTGGGGGCCTAACGGAGGCCGATTTTCTGGGGCGCCTCGTTTGGAAGGTGGGACACACCAACGACATCCCCCGGCGGCGGCGGGAGTATAGGGCGTGCGATGTGGGGCAGAGGCATATCTGGATATGCCATTGGGAGGTGAACCGGCGGCTATACTGCGGTACGTCGCCTTTTTTTCTACTTCCTTCGCATACTTAAGGTTTTTCCAGAGCGGCTATCCCAACTCAACCAGCTGGTCAATGGCGGCAAGCTCATCATCGACGTCTGCCCGGGATGCGCGACTCGCCACCGCGAATACTTCTCCTTTCGTTCCATCGGCGGCTTCGCTACGTTCACCACTCTCATGATGAACGTCGTGAATTTCATGGGCGAGGTGCCCACTTGCGTTTATTTCGATCCCTCCCAGGACACCGTCGATATCTACAACCTGATCCGCCGGTCTTGAATGCTCATTTGGACCCGTACTTTACGCCGTTACCTTTGTATATAGTCTATACTCCCGACCTATCTACTTTACGTTTGCTGTATCTACTACTACAGTCTTGAACGCCCAATTGGGCCCTGGTGCTTACTCTACTCGCCGATTACTCCAGTACATATACTCACCGTATTTCTTGGAATTTACATTGAATTTTCGTTGAATTTACATTGAATTTACTTGACGAACTATCGGAAACAGCCGTTAGCACATTGGGGATGGTGCCAAATAGGCCCAAACCTCTGATCATCGTCAACGTCTTCGAGGAGGCTTTGATCGCTGTGGGCATAGTGAGCACACTGTATCGGAATTGGAAAGCAACCTCTAACCTTTTATAAAAAACGGCTCTCTAGTGTACCGACATTTTTTAAAAAATCACCCGACTCTAATTACCCCGTTTTTTATAGAAGAGCCCCAGGCTGTGGTGATTTATCACTATCTATATGACGATGTTACCGAAGTTGTATCAGGGAGCAGACAGTTGTTTTTGAGAGGGAGGTGACCCCTTATATTGAACAGCCTGCCAGGTGCTTTAAATGGTTGTGTGGCTCAGTGGTTATGCTGCACTCTTATATTATGTCCCGGTGGTCGCCGGTTCGACTCACGCAGGAGTCACTTTATTTGCAAGCTTCTCTAATAGTTGTATCTACCTTAGAATCCTTTCGTAGGATTAGTTTAATAGTACTTAAACATCTTCAGTCTAATGAAATGGAAGAGGCCACAGTTTATTTGCTAGTCATATTTTGTTCAAAGCTTCGCAAACCACCAAACTACACAGAACTATGTAGTACTGCTGAAAACTATGGAGAACTATGTAGCACTCCCACCAAACTATGGAGAACTATGTAGAGGGTACCCTTCCTATGGTAAATACAGGAGCTATGGCAACTATGGGAACTATGTAGACCTAGGTAGCACACCCAGGGTTTGCTGATGTTGGCGGGCACGGCACCGGCGGTGGGGCGAGGGTTCCCCCACCTCCGTGTCGTCCAATGCTGGGGCTGCCTAAAGTTCGGACACACTCGTGCGCGCTGCAGCGTAACAGAGCCGCGCTGCGCAGGATGTGGCAAGGATGCCCATGGAGTGGTTTGCTCGGAGAAGCCATCCTGCATCAACTGCGGGGGCGTGCACCACGCAGACAACTTCATCTGCCCGTCGCGCAAGCGGGTCGCAGAGCAACTGCGAACACGAGCGGGGGACCTCTGTGAGATGCTGGATGCTCAATCACCCTACTTCACTCTTCCATCGCCCGCTGCCGCTACCCTTTCCCCCCTCTCGTCTTCGGTCAACCTGGCTGGCTTTGCATCCGCATCATCCATCGCTCATCCCCTTGGCGCCACGGCTGCCCGAGCGTCTTTGATGCTCCGGCTCGTCCAAAGCAACACCTGGAAGTCACATAACCCTCTTGATATACTGATGGGGGTTCATGACTTTGACATACTTTGTCTCCAGGAACCATGGGAAAAGGAGGTGGACTCGTTCAACCACAGCGGCTATTTTCACATTACCCCCCATTGCGATACCCGTCACCGTGTCTCGATGTACTTTAAGCAGGCAACAATCCCAGCGTCATCTATCTGCCCCCGCCCGGACTTATCTACATCGCCCTACATCCTGGTCGTCGACTTCATATCAAAGAACCGCAAAATTACAATCATTAACCTATACAACAACTGCGAGACGCGCGCTGGTGTCGGACTGCTTGCGGTGGTCCTGGCAAAGTTGGGGTGCGCGGAGATATTTCTCGTCCTCGACTCCAACTCCCACCACATCTTGTGGGACTCCAGAACCAATATGCAGGTCCGCCCTGAGGACTTCGACCTCCACGATCTTCTCATTGCCCACCCTCTCACTCTCATTACCCCCCCTGACGTTCCCACTCACCTTCCCTCAGGCAACGTCATCGACCTCGGGTTTGCGTCGCCGTCACTCGTATGGCACATCGGGAGTGTGGAAGTTAACTCTGGCCTCGGGCTGGGCAGTGACCACCTTCCGATTACCTACGAGCTGGACCTGGAGCTGTCGGAAGTCAAGTGTAACCGCTACAATCCAGATTCCATGGATGTCAGCAAGTTCACTGCAATCCTCCGCCACGAACTTGTGGAGTTACTCTGCATGGCTTTGATTGTGGCGCTCGGTGGATCTACCGCCAAACGCCGCCCCTCTTGCCACTCCCGGAAATGGTGGACGTTGGAACTAACTGCACTCCTCGCCAATATGAAGCGGGCATGCAGGTGGTTCCAGCGACATCGGGAGGATGTTGGGAAAGGCATGGTTCGGAGCTTCGGCGGTGGAAGTGGAGGGACGGGGCGGGGATGAGAAAGGGCGAAAGGGGGATAAAGACAGTGAGCACGGAATCGACGATCACACGAATAACGACACAAACGACAAAATGCAATCGAATAAAGCCAAGAAAACACAAAACAGAAATAAAAACCAAAAAACACCAAGTAGTATAACGACAACAATCGGAGAAAGGGCGAACAATAGTGGCGAAGGAGATGGGAGAGATGGAGTTGGGGGGGAGGATCAGACAATGGGGAGGACGGGCTTGGGGCGGAGCTCGAGGAAGGAGACGGAGGAGGAGGAGAAGCGGGGGGCGGAGGCAAGAGCGCGGCTGGTGGCGAGGCTGGAGATCGTGGAGGAGCGGCGGGCGGTGGAGGTGACGGACGCAGAGGTTCACGATGTGATCTTCACGGGGGACGCATGGAAGGCGCCGGATTCCCATGGGATACAGATGGGCTATGTGCGTCGCGCGTGGCCGGTCATCGAGGACTGGGTCCATGCAGTCTTCAAGTCCTCAGTTCGACTGGGTCTCTTCCCTACACGTCTCAAATCCTCCAACGCGATCCCGACTGCAAAGCGAGCAAAAAGGACAAGACCAGTCCGAAAGCATGGCGCCCCGTGGAACAACATGCAGAAGCGCTTGCGAAACCGCTGGAGCGGCTAATGGCTAACCCAATCACCTTCGAGGTTGAGTCCCGCAACATTCTCCAAGCTGATCAGTTCAGAGGGCGCCCCGGCCGTAGCACCCAGCAAGCAGCGGATGTGTTCATCCACCACGCTCGCTCACAACTAGATGCGGGGAACTACGTCTCGACCCTCAGCTTCGACCTGAAGGGAGCCTTCAACGGAATTAGCCATCGCGTCATCGTCCAAGAGCTTGCTGCGCTCAGCTTCCCTCGCTCCACTATTGCGTGGGTCCTCGCGTTCCTTGACGGTCATCTAACCACGGTGATCATCGACGGGAAGAGGATGGCAACATTCTGTTGCCGTGACCGTGGGGCTCCGCAGGGTTCGGCGCTCTCTGTGATTCTTCTCCTCATCTCCATCAACCGCCTCCTCCGCAAGCTCTCTAGTATCAACGTGGACATTTTCTGGCTGGGCGGCTTCGTCGACGATGTCAATTTCTCGGCGGCAAGTCCCTCCATCCTCCGTAATGTCCAGAGCCTTGAAGCGGCGGGCATGGTGGCAAAAGAGTGGGAGCGGGAGGATGAGGCGTGTTTCGAGAGCGAGAAGACGGAGCTTATCCACTTCCAGGCAGACCGGAAGGATCTTTCCGGTGTCTCTATTCGATTCGACAGGCAAGTTATAGTGCCATCGGAATCGATGAAGTGGATCGGAGTTTGGATGGATGGCAAACTCTCGGGCTCAAAACACATCCAGGCGCGTGCAACGTCAGCGATGAGAGCGCTCAACGCCTCCATTGCGGTGATGCACTCGTCATGGGGTCTCCGTCCTCTCCTCATCCACGACCTCGCCCATTCCACCGTCCTACCCTGTACCGACTACGGCGTCTCTTTGTTCCTCCCCCTCCCTCCCTCTTCCTTCCAGCTGCTCAACCGCATCAATAAGTCAGTAGCGCGCTGCATTACCGGCAGCTTCCAGACAGCGTCGCTTGCGGCCCTCGAGAAGGAGGCAGCAATTCTTCCGGCTCAGTTACGTATCGAGCGGGAAGCACTGAACACTGTCACCTACTACCTCTCACTCCCCCCCTCTCCATCCCATCCGTCCCCTCCTGCACGATGCCATAGCGACAACCCCGAGGAAAACCAAATACGCATCCGTTCTCCACATGGTGGAGCATATCCCCGGGATTCGCTGGCCAGACTCGGTCCCTGCTCGTGGGCAACGCATCTGTGCGTGCGACGTCCCGCGTACAATCGGGGACGCTGAGGCACCGGACGTGGCCTTTGATGGCACGTTGGGGATGGAGCCCATTCTCCCAGTCTATGCGGCACCTTGGTCCGACCCGCTTCCTGTTACCACCGTCATCCTCCCGAAGGAGAGTGCCCTGCAAGCGCTGGGAATTGCGATGGCGGATGAGCGATGCAAGCACGCGACTTGGTTTACTGCTGGGTCGCTGCTGGAGGGTCGAGCGGGTGGGGCGGCAGTGCGGGTGGAGGATGGGAAGGAGTGCGAGCGGCTGATGGAGCCACTGGGGAATGGGCAAGTGTGCGATGGGGAAATGGTGGGACTGGTGTGCTCCACGACGAAAGCACTTCGCGATGAGTGCACGTGCATCCTGTGCGTTGCTGACTCACAGGCGGCGCTACGGGGTATCCTGTCCACCAAACCGCGATCAGGGCAGTTCCGAGCGATCCAGTATGACCAACTGGTCTGCGACGCGATGCTCTGGTACCCCCAGCTCACCATAGTCAACATGTGGACGCCAGCTCATATCGGCACGGTCGGGAACGAGTTCGCAGACGACGCTGCCAAGGAAGCGATGATGAGGGAGCCTGACCCATCCCTCTTTGTATCCCTCACTTCGGTTCGTCGCCATATCCACCTCCTTACACTAAGCTCCTGGGATGCGCACTGGAAGATCACAAAAACCGGTGCCGCGCTACACGCAGTGGACAAATCCCCACCATCCCTCATCCCTGCCCCTCTCTACTCCTCCTCCTCACTATCGCGCAAAACCTCCTCCAACATCTCCCAGCTCCGCACCGGCTTCACGTTCCTCAATGCAGACTGAGCAAAGTCCGGATTCATTGACTCCGCTTCTTGTGATGCCTGCGGTGATCCCTTCGAGACACGAGCTCACTTTCTCCTGGAATGTCAATCCTGGGAACCCGCGCGTCAACCTCTTTACGCCGCCTCTAGGTCCGTCGGCCTCTGCGGCCCCCTCCATGTCGCCCCCCTCCTCTCCCACCCGAAGCTTCTGAAGGCGCTCGGGAAATTTGTTGAAATGACGGCCCGTTTTGAATGACAAGGTCCCTCTCTCTTTTTATCTTTCCTCCCATTTCCCTCTACTACATTATATTCTCTTAATTCTAACATACAAAACCACTGCGCTCCCCGTCCAACACCCACGCGATCATCACATCACATACATATACGAATCGCGACACTCGACCTTTTACCACGTAATGACTTTAATTAACTCTCATTCTTATCTTACCTAGTACCAATTTCCCAACAATAAACCATCACCCAATACCTACCAATAACCCATACCTACGAACTGCTGCCCTAGCCATTACCGGCCACTTACAGTAACCAAACTGAATAATCATCATCATCATCATCATCAGTGACGTTAGTCTGTAGTTTAACCGCGCCCGATCATTGGAAGTCGACCTTATTATGTAAAGTGTTGAGTTTGAATTTTGTTAGGGCTCTGTGGCGCTTCCAGAGGCATGGATTCAAAAGTCTAGGGGGCCAAATGAGTTTGATTTTGATTTTCAATAGATCTGTATCCTCAAATTTTTCTTTCGGGTCCATAATCCTCGTGGAATGACCGGTCGAAGGTCCATCAAATTTGACCTCTTCGCCTGTGCTCTTCTGCTAAAAACTTGAGTGAGAAAATTTTCCACTCTGATTCGTTGAGTGATAATCTGACAAAATAAATCCCATTCATCCTAAATGTTGCGGTAGTGCGTGCGTACGGGATTGGCGGCAGTTCGAGCTGATTAGTCATCTGTTTGTGCTTGTGGTAGCCACATTGCACCTTGCTTCATCCCTGCATCGCGACACTGCGGGATTCCTCTGGCGACTGCTGAGAGATCATTCAGAGCGACTACCCCATGTGGTGATTAGAGTGGGTTTCGACGATACACCCCGAGGTCGAAGACCGACTAGCTTCTGATCTGCTTGCGATATTCTGGCCCGACTTGGCCCCGACGAAAAAACGCGAAAAAACATGTCTCGCAAGAATCGAGCTACTGGCGACACGGAGACCGAGTTCCAAGCCGCGTTGGCGACCTACACCAAGGCAGGAAACAAGACGGCCACGATGCGGCGACTATGGAACACAGCGTACGAGATTGGGAGAGTGACAGCGGGAACGGCCGCAGCAGCAGTATTGGCGACGAACGAAGCGACAGTGATGGGGAAGGAGAAGATGAGCGAGCGTGTTGAGGAGGCGAAGAAGATGGGTTTCGAGGAAGGGAGGCAACGCGGGTTTGAGGAAGGACGGCGGGCTGGTGAGAAGGACGCACTGAGCATGGACACGTTTGAAGTCTCGTTTGCGGCGGGGAAGATGGCGGGGATTGCGACTGGCATGGAACAGGGAAGAGAGGTGGAAACACAGTGATGGAAAGATATCGGGCATTTCGAAGACGGTACGTGTCGTGCATCCAGCAGCGCCACGATCGTGGACTCATCACCTCCACCCCAATCCCTTCCCCTCGACGATGCTGCGGGTACCTTTGCGGTGCCGGGTGCCTTTTCGGTTCACACGGGATTCAATTGGGCCGACGACGCGGAATCCTTGCCCATCCATCGCGTACCAGTCGCATCGCCACAGCCTCGCGATTTTTCCGGCCTTCACACTGGCTCGACGAACCCATTCGACACATTGCAACGGCGACATGCGCGGCATCATGGAGCAAAAACTTGGAGACGAGCACGACAACCCCGGCTGTATTCCGTGAAGCCCTACACAAATTCCTGGGTCTCTACCCCGCATCCGCCTCCGACTCCGTCCGACTCCAATTCGTGGGGGCTACAATCATCATTTCGGATCTTTGCGTGGATATGGATCCTGTTGTATGGGTCTCTGCAGGGGCGCATTTTTCTGGGTTACAGGAGAGCTCAGTAGGCAACGAGGACGTTGCCTTGTGGAGGGGGGCAGATGCGGTAGTGCGTGCGTACGGGATTGGCGGCAGTTCGAGCTGATTAGTCATCTGTTTGTGCTTGTGGTAGCCACATTGCACCTTGCTTCATCCCTGCATCGCGACACTGCGGGATTCCTCTGGTGACTGCTGAGAGATCATTCAGAGCGACTACCCCAATGTTCACAACAGAATAGTTTGTGCTATGGAGTCCGAGAATGTCCGCAAAGAGCTTATGTAATCTGCTCAATAGTCTCGTATGGTAGACTTTTGGTACTACTAAACGCAGATCCGATTAGGCCCCATCGGGGCATGTTATCAATCTTCGGAGATTGAAGGCCGACGGCATCATTGAGAATGGTTATATGTACTTTCCTTTGCCCGGGTCTTTGCATGGAACCTCATGCACAGGACTTGAGAGTTGCTTCCAGTCGTCGTTCAATTTCAATTTCGGCTCATTCATGAGGCCTGGTAGGATCCGAATGTGTTAAATTCTATGAAAATGATTTCCGCGGGGGTGCCGTTCAGATCCCCGAGTCCCATCAGAAGTTTGTTCCCTGCCGCTTGCCGGCAGGCTATGCCGTTTTCAACGGAGCTGCCGCTCAGGCCGAGTCTCATCAAAATATCCGCCATAAAAATCTGATTGCCGTTGGCAAAGGGCATAAATTAAGGTCGTGCACCGTTGAGGATCCATGGCTTGTCACATGGGCACGAATATTTCTTCAACCTTAGAAATCAAGATGATCCTGAAAGGATGAGAACCCGCTGAGAACTGGAAATCTAAATGGATTTGGATCTGGCCAAGATCTGGCATCTAAAGTTCAAACTGGCTCTTACAGTAGCACTTAGGATTGGACTTGCCGAGTTTGATAATTAATTTGAAGGATCTTCTCGTGATAAAATATCAAGAGTCTTTAGAGATAATTCTGTTTGTGACCCGCCGCTCGCCGGCCTACTACCTTCATATGAAAGAGAGCCGAGAAATCTGAGCTTACATAATAAGGTCGACTTCCAATCAGGGAACTGACAGACTACAACATGAGTAATTTTTGTTGTAGCGTCTGTTTATAAGAGACTAATGATCCCTCGCATCGAGTCGCATTCCAGCTTTGTTGACAAAGACGTATTTTCAGCAGGCTGTTTATCCCCCTTCCTACCTCAGCTTTAACGGCACAGATCATAGGATATCCGGCACCGTTCTCACCTGCAGATTCTTGGAAGTTCGAGATTTGATCCCAGCCATATTCGACAGCACCAGAGGAATCATCGCATAGCCAGGTAATTGCTAGGATGTACAAGTACTTTCCGCCGCCAGGAAAATATCGTTCGCGACAAGCTAATGAAATTCCTCCATAGTCCCCGACCTAACCAGCCTGAGACTCTCGATCTGCTGCTCCACTTCCACGGAATCAACCCCTGCCGCGGCGCCTGCCGCAATCATCTTCAGCGCATCCGGTACCTCTGACGTCGACCTACGGAGTGGAATCACCAGGTCCCGACTTCCTCTTCCCTCGGGCACACGCATGATATCCAGGGACATGCGTCCCGAACTGAGGGACGCACGCGCCACGATATCCGCCCAAAATCCGGAATCATCGTTTACAATGGTGACCTCCGCAATCCCGACATTCACCACGTGCGACGTGTAGTCGTACAGTGTGAAAAACACGGAGTCAGGTTTGGTGGTCCACTCCTTTACCATTAGTTTGTGGAGGTCTGATTTTGCCGAGGCGTAGTCGTGATGGAGGAGGGCGCGCAGGAATGCGTACTCTCTGGATGTATAAGTGAGGAAGATGTCTGCATGGAACATGAGGGCCCGTATTCGGATTGCAGCTGTGTGTAAAGACTCACTTGTGCGAAAACTCAGATTCCATTCGCAGGATTTACGATGTGCGCGGTGCCAGTCCAGAATCTGGCATTTTTGGGTGCAGTAGAAAACATTAAAACAACCAGTGCAGCGCTTGAGACTCTTTTTCTCCAGGATGTTGCAGCACTAGGAAGCTCATGGGTAAGAAGAAATATCCCGTAAGAACACGAGTACACTGTCGCTCACCTCCACATAATCGCATGCTCGAAGGGATAAACGATCTGCTGAGTCAAAGATCCGTAGAACTTCGAGTCGTGCCTGCACCACGTGCATAAGCCTCCTCCACGCCTCGAAGACGTCCTGCCGCGAGAAACCTTCGGGCCCGACGACATCTGCAATGGCAAAACACGCCGTGCCGAGGTCCACAAGAACGTGATAGTAAACAGTGGCTGGTGAGAGTACCCTGCTGAGGAGGTTGAGGAGGGCGTTATGCACAGAGTCCGACGCGGGGGATTTCGCACAGAGTAGGATTACGCGCAGCAGGCCGTTCTGAACAGCGACGCACAGCTCGCGGTGTCCTGCCTGGAGATGGAAGATTGCTTCGAGGAGTATCAAACAATTCTGGGTTATCATAGAGCTCGAGGGTACCGTGATTCGGCTGAGTGCACATCCGATGAGAATGAGTGTCTTGACAAACCCCAGAGGTATCAGCGCATGGCACAACGGTTTTGAGGGCGCGAGGTCAACTTCGTCATCCATCCCGATATTGTCGATTTTAGCCACGAGATTGAGCGCAATTTCCAGCAGTGAGAGGTTGTCGGGAGAGATGGGAATGTCTCGGGTCATACCCGCGAGATCGCATTGTCTCACGATCAACCGAGCCACATCGTCAATACCTCCGCCAGCTCCCTCGACTATGTCCTCCACGCAGACAGTACCTTGAGTGATGTACTGGTGCACATTCCAAAGTTCAACCCTGCGCCTGCGGAGATTCTGTCCTTGAAGAAGGAACGCCCATGCACGAACGGCCAAGCCCTGGCACCCGGGTGTGGAGTCAACAAGTCTTTCACTGGGCGGGTAATCACGCATGCGTGCACTGTAAGTCAAAAAACCGAGACAAAACTGCTCTTGCGACTGTAAAGCGACCAATCCGCTCAGGAAGTCGCGAAACGTCCACACAAACTGGACCCATGGCCACAGCCGCGGCCACATGTCTTCCCCGGCCTCGAGGGGCGTTGGGAACGTGAATAGAGTACGCAGGGAGACCAGCGCCGCGTTGACGGCACAGATCATATCTACGGAGCAGGACTCTAGTTGTTCGGGGGTCGGAATTCGTCCAGGATCAAGCAGGATGAAATACACTGGAAGAAACTCCGGGGTTTTTTGAGGGTTTATGGCCAGATGATCGGCGAAACGAGCAATATCCTGCGCAGAGGGGCGAGATGCACAGGCGGCGGTTGCTATCCTCTTCGAACGGGGTAAGTGAAAATGCAAGAGCTCGGGCAATTGCATCACATACCCGCGAGTACATTGGCAGCCGATTGAGATTGTTTACCTGTAGGCCAGGATACATTTTGGCGTTCGCGGATGATGGTGGATGACAACAGGCTGTGGAGGAATTTGCAAACAGGAGATGCGATCATAAATAGATGATCCTGTCCCTACCGAAACGAAGCCGGATATGCCCGGTTAAGCTGCGATTCAGCTTTTTAAGTTGGATCTAACATAAATCCCTTAAGGTTTTATTTTGCAACTCGCAATGCGTCTAAGATCACCATCCACCGCTCAACTAATCATATTATTTCTTACCAGTTTCCAAAATATCATCCCACAGGATTGAACGCCCGAGTTTCGGGCCGGGGCCTCTGCACCTGCAGTGATCCAATTATTTGGAGTACAAAGAGGAGAACGCAGCAACATCGGTGAGAAGAGGGTTTTTTCATCTGTAATCTTTCGGCTGGCGAAAGTACTAGTCTTGTAGCCGTGCCGGGCCATCGGCCCGCACAGCTTTTTCCACCCAAAAATACGAAGTTAACTGGTCAGCTTCTTCAAGTGCCAGCCGTTGTGTATACAATTTTGTTCCGAAGGAGTACCTTCCCTATTCTCTGACGGCCCACATAGGATTCTAAATTGTTGAAAACGAGGGAGTGAAAGAATGTGAAATTCAATACTTAATTATGTCTGGTAGGGCAATATGTGGTGGTGTTGTGATTGCCCGTCGTTAGCAAGCAAGCCCTGGCACGCCTCGCTTCTCACCACGACTCTCGAGTCGTGGTGATCTCTCTTTCATCCTCGGCCTCCCATCATCTCTTTCATCCTCGCTTGCTTTGTCTCGCTACAGTATATAGTACCTGCGAGCCGCCGTGTAGACTCATCCGCGTCTCACACTGCGCTCGCAGGTAAGTCTCAAATTCCTTACCTATCCACTCCGCGTCTCACACTGCGCTCGCAGTTCGTCTAGATCATTGTCGTCGCTCACGATTAATTGACTCTTTTTTCTCTGCTCGAAGTCAGTGGACTCTCAAGCCTCTTTCATCACGGCTTCCCCGTCCGCACCTTTCCGCGTTAACGGCCGTTTCGCTTCGCGCCCTGCCCAGGCACCACCTGCGAACACAGCTCTCCGTGCACTCGAACGCGCCACACCGCGTCCGTCGCGTCCTTCTACCCCAACGGCTCCGTTGCGTCCACCCACTCCAACTGTTCACGCAGCACCGGTCAACATGGCCACTCAGCCTGAGATCACTGCCATTGGGCCGTCCAACAACCCCGCCTTAGTGCTCACAGACACGCAGAAGATCGAGGCCCTGCAAGTCCAGATGAACGAGTTGTTGACAGCATTAAGCGCCACCCGGGCTGCTTCCGCCGTCCCAGCGCAGATCCAACAGCAGTCGGCTGGGGATCCCCCGGCCCTCGTAATTCCCATACAGCCACAGTCGCAATTCGTGGCCCCCATCGCAGCGCTGAACTCCACCGCAGGTGCGTCGCCGTCCCTCCGATCCCTCTTCCCCGATATCGAGTCGGCATGCATCTCCATGGTCATCATCCACGACCTCAAAGCGGCGGACCTCTACAAGCTCGACACGTGCGTCAAAGACTCGGAACCGTCGTATAGCCTCAGCGCAGCCGGCACCTTCGAGATGAACGTGTCCAGGCACAAAGCATACAAGAACCTGAATTCTGTTGTCTTTCCCCTCCACAACTACTTCGCCATCCTCACCGCCCATTTCCCCGCGCGTTCCGCTTGCTCGGTGTACTTTTACCGCTACCTCACTCATCTCATCACCCTCGCGACGGAGTACGAGTGGGCAGCGGTACTCGAGTACCACACACTTTTCTTCAATCGCCGACGAGGCGACATGGCGGCGGGATCTTACGAGGGCTGGGCCACCACGGACATCGAGCTCCTCAGCTCCCGTGTCTATCCCCATCGCAAGGCCATCAACGTCGTCACCGCTAAGCCGACGACTGCGAAGCGGCCTCCGGCGACTCCTTCGTCTAGCACGGACCCTTGCCGCAACTTCAATAGCGGCAAGTGCGAAAGCCCGTGCGCTTGGAAGCGCCCGCACATCTGCTCCTCCCCCGGGTGCGGGAAGGACCACCCGTTGACCCAGCACCACTAGGGGGTCGGCCGGACGAGTAGCTCGTCACCGTCATCGCTATCTCGTCACGGCCCACCCGTCGACGACACCGTCACACCTGGATCACTCGCAACGGCTTCCCTCCCTCTCTTACCTCATGCCGACTCCTTCCCCGAGCTCGCGCTCCCACCTCCCCGCCCTAATACCGACACACGGATCAACTCCGTCCCTGCGGACGCTCCATTGATCCCCACCGTATCCTCCGTTCTCAACGAAGATGCATGGACTTATTACCTACGTGACTATCCTGACAGACAATTTGTATCCTCATTAATCCATATCATTCGGCATGGAGCAAATCTCGGTTTCACGGGTGATAAGTCATCTTCACAAGCCTGCACGAACCTGAAGTCCGCTTTCGATTCGCCGGCAGCAACCGCCGCCCTGTCCGCAGACATTGCCGCGCAAGTCGCCAACGGGCGCACTGCAGGCCCGTTCCTCGACCCTCCATTCGAGAATTTCCGCTGCTCTCCGCTTGGGGCAGTGACACGAAAGCGATCCTCCAAAGTTCGACGTATCCACCACCTCTCGTGGCCGCGAAGTGGATCCGTCAATGAAAGCATCCCTGACACGGAAGCCTCCATTGCATACGACATGATTGACCGCGCAATCAGCGATATCATTACTGCCGGTCGCGGCTCTCACCTAGTGAAGCTCGACCTCGAATCAGCCTTCAGGCACATCCCCGTACGACGCGCGGACTGGCACCTGCTCGGGTTTACCTGGGAGCAAATGTTCTACTATGACGTTGTTCTCGGCTTCGGGTGCCGCTCCGCACCATATATTTTCAATCTCTTTGCAGAGGCGCTGCATTGGATTCTGGAACGCCACCTTCCCGCTTTCGTACGTCACTACCTCGATGACTTCCTGAAAATATTTGCCCCCGATGTGCCTCTCGCGAAGGTTCAGCAGGCCTTGGAATGGGCGTTGGCTCTCGGCAACCAACTCGGCCTCCATTTCCAACCGCTGAAAATATTCGGCCCCTCGACGGAGCTTGAGTTCCTCGGCATCGAGCTCGACACTGTCCAGATGGAGGCCCGCCTTCCTGCGGAGAAGCTGGTCTACCTCCGGGAGCTGATCTCTTCCTGGTCGTCTCGCACCCATACTCGGCTCCGCGACGTCGAGGTGCTCACTGGATTCCTGCGATTTGCCTCGCAGGTTATCCCCATTTCACGCGCTTTCATTCGCAATCTGTATGACTTCCAAGCAGAGTTCAGCACCCCTTTCACACGTCGTCGTGTTTCGAAGGCAGCACGGCGAGACATCGCGTGGTGGTCCGCATTTGCGATGGAATGGAACGGGATCCGTCTCATCGCACCTTCCCGCACCACAGTGCACATATACACAGACGCTAGCGGGACTAAGGGCTTAGGCGGTCACTTCCAGTCCAGCTGGTTCTCCGCGCGGTGCCCGCGCCGCCACCGCTCCCACCACATCCAGGTTAAGGAGATGCTCGCAGTCGTATACGCCATCCTCTGCTGGGGTGAACGGTTATCCGGGCTGCACGTTGTCTTTCATATTGACAACGAAGCCGTTTCCAACGCCATTGCCAACTTCTCCATCAGGTCCGCGCCGACCATGACACTCCTCCGCCAATTTTTAGCCCTTGCATGCCGGCTCAATTTTACTTTTTCATCTGTTTGGTTATCTTCGAAAGAAAACGCGATCGCTGACGCTGCTTCCCGTTTTTCTTTTACACGCATGTCCGAACTCGCGCCCTACCTCGATCGGCAGCCGTCCTCCAAGCGCCTCCGGATTGGTGGTACGAACAGCACACAGCCTGGCCCAAAACCGTCTCATTTTACCTATGGCACGGCATCGCGTCAAACACCCGCCGTACTTACTCCACCGGACAGCGGTCCTTCATCACCTTCTGCAAGCTTCACAGCCTGTACAACGTCGACGGCGCAATTCTGCCCGCCACTCAACCCGCCGTTATGTCTTGGGTTGCCAGCCTCGGAGGCAGGGTACAACCCAAGACCATTAAAGCGTACCTCTCCGCTGTTCGTTCCCTCCACGTCGACGCTGATCTCCCTTTCTCCATCTGCGAGTCCCCTGTCGTGCAGCGCCTCATTCGTGGCATCAAGCGATTCCACGGTGAGAAAGATCGGAAACCCGTCCAACCCATCACTCGCGCTATTCTCCTCGCCATCCTCGCGCAACTCCAACCGGGTGTCATCCCTGGTCACACCGTCCTCTATGCCATGTTCTGCCTGGCGTACGCAGGCCTCCTTCGATCCGGGGAGATCACAGTCGGCTCGGGAAAAGATGCCAGTCTCAATCTCACACGCGATGCCATCCAGTTCTTCCCCGATTTTGACAGCTGCACTCACATCGCGCTCACACTCCCCGGCTCCAAATCCGACCCATTTCGCAAGGGAATCACCCTCATCATCGCCGCAGCCCCGGGTCTGGCATCATGTCCCGTCACCGCTGTCAAACACCTCTTTACTGAGCTTCCACGTGCCGGCAACGCTCCCCTCTTCGAGGGCCCGAACGGCAAGCCTGTCCACTATAAGGCCTTCGTCTCCGGCCTCCGTACAGCTCTTGCTGCCGCCGGCATCGACCCCTCGGGTTTCGCTGGCCACAGCTTCCGACGTGGCGCTGCCTCCGAAGCTGCCGCCGCCGGCTACAGCGACTACGAAATTCAGCTTCTTGGGCGCTGGCGCAGCGACTCATACAAGCTTTACATCGAAAACTCAATCTCCAGAATCCTCCATCTATCCAAACAACTCCACATGGCTCATCCCCACTCCGTCCCTTTCGAGCCTCCGGCCCTTCGCGACTTTGCCCCCTTGGCTTGAGTCTGATCCACGATCAGGCTCGAGAGTTTTTAGGACCCAATAAATATTGTTCCCAAACTCACTCCCTCGTCCTCCTCTCCCTTTCCATCCAGTCCGCGACGAAGGCTAATGGTAGGGCAATATGTGGTGGTGTTGTGATTGCCCGTCGTTAGCAAGCAAGCCCTGGCACGCCTCGCTTCTCACCACGACTCTCGAGTCGTGGTGATCTCTCTTTCATCCTCGGCCTCCCATCATCTCTTTCATCCTCGCTTGCTTTGTCTCGCTACAGTATATAGTACCTGCGAGCCGCCGTGTAGACTCATCCGCGTCTCACACTGCGCTCGCAGGTAAGTCTCAAATTCCTTACCTATCCACTCCGCGTCTCACACTGCGCTCGCAGTTCGTCTAGATCATTGTCGTCGCTCACGATTAATTGACCCCACCCGCCATCCCTATTTCATTACATTCCATTCTACCATATCTACTCTTTCCATTACTTGTCCCTCGTAGCTGGCTTGAGTCTGATCCACGATCAGGCTCGAGAGTTTTTAGGACCCAATAAATATTGTTCCCAAACTCACTCCCTCGTCCTCCTCTCCCTTTCCATCCAGTCCGCGACGAAGGCTAACAAATTTTAAGTATTTACTGCCCGAAGAGGAGGAAGTGGCTGGATAAGAACTAAGTAAGAAAGTTAGTAAGACTATGGAGCGTAATGTTCGAGCGCTTTCGGGTACTCGGCGCATCACGTCGGGCTTGATCAGCGCCTCGGCGATGGCTCGGCGTTCGCTATTGACCGCTGATTTTAACACAAATGTATTCCATGGCTCGAAGATGGCAATACAATAAGTGCAGTAATTCAGAGAGGAAATTCCATTCTTGCCTGATGGATCATGAACCTCTTCGGTGAACCTGGTTTGTTTACCTCTGCGATAAATTCATTGATTTGCTGTACACTCTCTTTTCTGCTCAATTTGTCGAATCATTTAGCAAACCAAACTCGATCTTCGGAAGACTTAAACTACGCAACGTTGAAAGCCGCCCGCCTAAAAAAATACCTACTGTACCATCTCAACCGTGGGTTCACGGGTACTCATGAATAATCCTATTACACGTCCCATACTACCTGGCGTTGTAGGCTGTCACTTTAGCTACTTGTAACTGGCCCAGGTACGACAACCCATGAATATAATAAAATCGAATTAAAAGACAGAGGGCGAGGAGAAGCCACTACTTACAGTCAAAATGAATTCATGAGCCAAAGAGAGGAGATGATTAGGGGAAATCAGAGTGGATGAAACGTCCTCGATTCTGGGTCGATTCTGAAATATATTCTGACCCGATGCTAAGGCCAGAATTGAAGGAGGATTCACTTTGGCAAAATCAAACCCGAGTCGGTTTCGTGTGGACGCATTGTGCCGCAATTATTTTTGGTTGACCAAAAGGGAAAAAAAATTGCGGCCATCAAACTTCAAACTTTTAAAACCTGCTAACTAAAAAGGTTGCGGCATACCCAAATTTGATAAAAAAAAATTGCAGCCAATCAAATGTGCATTTCGACCCACCATAACGCAGTGTCGAAGGCCGCCCCGCCCGAAAAAACAAACGGTTACGTAAACTGTTGTTCACGGGCTGGCGCATACTTTTAGCGTACAATGTAATTTCATTCCTGACTGAAGTCCTGTTGGAACCGAACACGGGCCCCGTTTCCGGCACGAGTGCCAAGAGTTTAGGAAAAAAAGTCAAATACGTTGGAAGGCCAAGATTGTGATGCAAGAATTACGCCTAACAACACGGCAACATTCGTATCCGGGTTGCGAAACTGTTGCACGGTGAAACCCCGGAGAACGGATACCTCACGAAAGCTGTGTTTACCGCACAAGCAGTGCGCAGGAAGGTAGGGCCTTAGGTCCGTCTCGAAGGGATCAAGGCAGGTCCACTCCGGTCCCGGCATATCTCGGCACACTGCCACAGCACCGGGTAACATGCCGAATAGCCTGGGCTCTTATCGGCAGTGGCCGGCATTGCGTGCCTTCCCGCCCGGGCCATGCTCGCCGGGAGATATCTGATTGATTAGGCGTAGAACGAAGCCGTTCGTCTGGACCGATTTCAGCCAGGTTTAGCAAGATGACTATAACCAATCTGCGGTGTTGTATCATAGAGATATTGCACAAAAAGAAGCACACGGGAGAAAGTCGCCGTACCTTTAGCCTGTTATGTCGGACCACACTGTTGCGCCGGACAGATATCACCGCCAAGGGAGTTCCTCATGGTCGATCGCGGACAGATATAGATAAACCAAGAGATAAGCATCTGTGAGCGTGACTGTGACTGACAAGGAATTTGACTCGAACCTGTTTCGTATCCCGCCCTCGCCGCTTTCGTTGCTGCTGTACCTGCCCGGAAGCTCCGATAAGCTATGCATGATGCCCCTATCCAGCCAAATATATCGCCATATGGGCTGAGTTGACCGAGAACCACGGTGGGCCCACGGACCACGGTTGGTCCAGGCCGTAGGCGCACCCATCGGGATGTCGACCTAAGAATGAGAGTATTTGAGGCTGTCTGCGGCGCTGTTGTCGCCATCAATTCTCGGCCACTAATTTCCGCCCCCCGCCCCCAACTAAAATGCGAGCCTCTACCTCGACGGCTGCTACTGTGCTTCTAGTGCTGGGTGTCACCGGCGTACGGAGCCAGGATCGTTCAAACGAGGCTGAAGAGGCTGCTATCACGAGTAAGAGTGCTCCTTCGATGGCGAAGAAAGTTATTGACCGCAATTTTTAAACAGACCCAACCGCGGAGTGCCAGTCTTACGATTACCCGCCGGTAGACAATGCCCTATCATCCTTCCCTGGCATCTGGGATTACGCTTCGACCATCCTCGCAAGCGACACCGCCGGGCATGCAAAATTTGCGACCTTTAACTCCTCCATACCTAACATCGCACCGAGAGTCCGTTCCTTCCACTCATTTTCATGCACACCGCTGACCCCCCGCTCTAGGGCACGCTCACAGGTGACATGTCCGGTGTGCAGTATAGTGACTCGGACCCCGACTGCTGGTGGACGTACAGCAATTGTGTTACGCCCAAACTAAGCGGTCTCAAGCCCGATATCGCCAGCGTGCCTGAAGTGAGTACCTAGTTCATTTATCTGCAATCCGTGCTCGCTAACCTTCCCTCGCAGCCACACACTCTCGGGTACGGCTTCGACGATGGCCCATACTGCGGGCATAACGTGTTCTACGATTATTTAGCGTCACAGAACCAGAAGGCTAGTAAGTGTGCATCTGTATTATCCTCTCTTATATGTTAACGCCCGCTCCCTTCCTCAGCGATGTTCTATATCGGCTCGAACGTGATGAACAACCCGCTCGAGGCTCAGCGCGCTGTCGTGGACGGGCACCAAATCTGCGTTCGTGAGTACTCTCTACTTTTCCCTAGGCATCCATATGTTGACATTAACCCACAGACACCTGGTCGCACAATTACATGACCTCAACATCGAACGAAGGCGCGTTCGCGGAGCTCTGGTACGCCATGAAGGCAATAAAGCTCGTAACGGGTGTGACCCCGACCTGTTGGCGTGTGCGTTTGCGTTCAATTTATCCGTCCCTCCTCTCGAATGCTGATCGACCTCTCTATCAGCCACCCTACGGCGACGTCGACGACCGCATCCGGTACATCGCGGGGCAGCTCGGGCTCGAGACGATCATCTGGCAGTACGACTCGAACGACTGGGAGGAGGGGACCAACGGCGTCACGGCTGCGACTGTCCAGGCGAACTACGATGCCCTTATGGCGAATGCGACGGCAGGCGCATTTGACACGGTGCGTGCTTCTTGCTCATTATTTTTATTGTCCGCGAGCTGACTGCCTACTACCCTTTTCTTCTTTAGGTCGGCGCGATCATGTTAACGCACGAGCTCACCAATTTCACGATGCAAATGGCGATTGACAACCACCCGAAGCTTCTGACGGCGTTTCAGGTGCGTCCTCCCTCCTTTACCGTCATCAAATGAGTACTTCACTGACGCCCGGCTGCAGCACCTCGTCCCGATCGCGGTCGCACAGAACATCACGAACCCGTACGTCGAAACAAACTACACCATGCCCTCTTTCCTGGCTTGTAAGTCCCGTCTCGCTCGCATCCATTTTCCTTTCCTTTCCTGACCGCCGATATGTGCTAGACATCAACGGCGTCACCGTGACCAACGCCTCCTCCGTCTCCGCCTCCCCATCCTCAACTCAGGCCGCCCCCACCTCGACTTCCGCCTCGAGGACCAGTAGCCAGGCGAACCCCAGCCAGACCAGCAAAACCACGAACAAAAGCGGCGCCAGCGCACTGCGGGTACCCATTCCCGCTATCGCGGCGCTCGTGATGCTCGGCTCGCTGCTACGGATTTCTGCATGATGACTCGGAACTGACTTTGTTTGTTTCATGGACACGACTCATTCTCATCACGACGGACTCTTGTCCTTATCTACGTATCTACGAACAGACATTTACATGATTAAACGCCCTTTAATGTATACAATACTTACTAGTACGACGTTGATTAGAGTATGTAAATTAGCCGCAGAAATGTAACCCAGCTAGGACGTCGAAACAAAATTGTGATGCATTTAGTAGTCAGCTGCTTCGGCTATTAGTTGGACCGCACTTCCCTACTGAGGATTTGGAGGAGCATTGAGTGTAGGAGAGACACTCATTTGAATTGTAATTGTCAAGAGAGGTAACCGTGAAAGCGAGGAAAGAGCTGGGAAATCCTAACATGTCAACACGCGCACCGGGAGATCTTAAGAGCGGATAAAATTATTGATCCTCTGGTGGACAGAACCAAATTCCATCCAGTCCCATGCAACACATCACCCGATACGGTATACCACAACAGCTTCGGTGGGGTATACGTATTTGGAACCTGCGGTCCCAGTCTAAGAGAAGTTTCTAACTGTTGCAAGGCGAGCACAGGGTTCGATTCCCCCCCGACGCATCACATTGAAGAAGTACGTCTTTTTTTCGTTCTATTCAACGCAGCTCACGTAAGACGAGCTCAGCATTGACTAGTCCCGTACTCAGTACTGACTCTCGGACCCAATAAACTAAAATCAACATATCAATTTTTCAAGTCTATATAGGTAGGTAGGTAGGTAGGTAGCATATAGAACATTGACTCTGAATATATCATTATGGAGACCATATCAATCCTCACCACGTGTAGTTACACCTCCGCATGGATATACATACATTTCTTGTGATGTTTATTACGCACACCTCCCTCCGGTATCCACCCGATCCAAGTCGAAGGAGTAGACGTCGGTGGGATATTGGTAGGTAGGTAGGTAGGTAGAATTACACGGCCGGTCCCGCTTAGGAACGCCGGTTTCCAGGGATTATCTAATGTACACGCGCTATGTACATTTGTGCCCCTGGGCTCTCATGCACCCCCGTAGCCGAGCTCACGGACGCAGCCCCAAGACTCGCCGCGGTAGAACTAAAGGAATACACAAAAGCAAAGAAAATCAGTACAGAGAGAGGAATATGCCGGTATCAGATCAAGTATTACTCAAACGGAACACGGGAACGGCGTAGAATAATTCAAGGACATCATATGCAAATTTCGCAACTAGTGCAATATTGGGTCTGGAATATATCATGGCTTTGAGGAACTCCGTATTTGAAAAGTCCCGCCATGTGGAGTTGAAGGCTCGGAGAGTTTGAAAATAAATTACCCAGGAATATGCGGCGTAGTTCAACAAGCGCGTCAGAGGACGTGCAGGTGATCATCGCATGTTCCGGTGTTTCAATCTCTTGTCTGCAGAGCCTACAAAGCCTATTCTCCCGGGGCACCGGCTGGTATGCATGGTCCACATAACGCAATATTTCGACGGCCAATAGGTGAGTAGACAGCAGAATGGAGGTCAAAGCCTCTCGATGCTTCTGAGTTTTCACCATTGTGAGATAATGCCGCATTTTCGAAGTCACTGGCGTTGGTGGCTTGTCCTTCTGAGGTTCAATCCGTCCGTGTAGTAAGTATAGCTTGTCTGATGAGTCAATTGCTTCCTGTAACCATTTCCACATGAGACTTTCCACGAGTTTAGAGTAATCCATGACATCTTTCGCTGAAGTTGTCTCGATTAGAATAAGCTCGGGGCATGCAAATAGCAGCCTTGATGCCACCGTGATTAATTCTTTGGCCCAAGATCGTTTACCCATGGCACACAGTTGTAATGAACTGTCCAGAGCCGGGCGGGCACAGTGGTTCTTGTTGAGTCCAAGAAAATAAACCAGGTGGTTCAAGGTGATCAGGAGGAATCTGACACAAA
The DNA here is from genome assembly GCA_029289565.1 of Mycena galericulata. Taxonomy (NCBI): domain Eukaryota; kingdom Fungi; phylum Basidiomycota; class Agaricomycetes; order Agaricales; family Mycenaceae; genus Mycena; species Mycena galericulata. Next base: position 33,704 of record JARKIA010000505.1, read on the forward strand.
GCAGCATTAAACCAGTCTCGTAAATAGAGGCGCAATCATTGAACGGGAATGGAGGTTAAGAATTTGGCGGATGAACCAAACATGAACCTTGCTTAGTTGCTTCACATGGACATCTTCACTATCTGGGGATATTTCACATCCATGGATGAGATGACAGTCAACCCGGGCCCGTGAGGACCAAAACAAACCCGGCTGCGGCAAGTCCCCGCCTCCCGCCTTGCGCGGAGGTCCAATGATGCCGTGGCAGTGCTGCTGAGTAAGCGACTCAAAATGGGAGGACACGTCGACGGCGAGCATGGATCGTCTGGAGTGTGCGCACGAAGCTGTGGTACCCAGAGAGATAGACATGTGGATGGGATGTCATGGGCAGTGGAATTGCCTCAGGGACCATAAATAAGCTCAGTGCACGAAAGATGGGGAAAGACGGCCGAAATGGGCTGGATCGAGGCGCACAGCGGCGAGCACAGGAGACGCGTGGACAGCATTACATACGACGGTAGGTATAGGTCCGTGCAACAACGTGGACAGAAAAATGAAGCTTCACGAGCAAAAATGGGCTGGATGCGCGACTCTGGAAGTGGATGTCGTTTTTTTCTTTTCTTCCGAATATTGAATTCCGAGACGACCTCGATCTATCTTCACTAGCTGATGCTCGGCGGCGACTTCCCGTGCACCTTACGACACTCAGAGGTGTGTGGCGGGGGGGAAGGCTGGCGTAGCACAGATTGTGTTTTTAGATGATGGTGGTAACAGAATGGGAATGGAACCCGCGGTCCTACTTGGTCCTACTGTTCGCAAGTTGCTCGAAGGTACAGGGCCGAGCACGGGGTTCGACTCCCCGTCGACACATATCGAGGCATTTGTGGTTTTTTGTCCACACACCCTTCACCTACTGGATATCGATATTATGTACATTGCTGCCAACGTATTAATTTGCGCGGTCGTCCTTGTACTCTATCTACCACCCCTCCGCATTCCCTCTACCCATTATCGCGCGCTGCAAGCCGTCTTCCCGGTCGCCTTTCAAGAAAATATCCCCGCCCACCCTCACTCAGACTTTACCACCAAAGCTTATGCGTCGCACAATGATACCCGCCCGGATTCTTGAACAGGTAGAGCTGGTGGTACGCCTCCGCGTCCCACCACTCGCCCGCGGGCGTGATCTCTGTTTGGATCGTGCGGTTCTGTGAAGAACGAGGAGGTTAGCCGGTTGGTGGGATGGGGAAAGAGAAGGCAGAAGGAAGGAGGAAGGAGGGGAAGTGGAAGCCGAAGAGGAATAGATAAGGGAAGAAACAAGGTTGTAGACGTAGAGAAGACCGCGAAGAAGCGGATAAACGAATTCGAATGGATTGAAGCAAGGTCATTGATTTTACAGGGAAACGAGAGCGCGTTGTGAAGGACATGAAGATAGGGAGTGGTACCACGGCCCATTGGGACGCTGGGCTAGGAGGATGGCCCCAACCCTAACCCGGAGGAGTACCCATCCGTGACTAGCGGTAATCAAACCGCGGTATGGCCGCGAAACAAAGGAGGGAGTGTACATTCAAAATGGCGCTAAATGTGGGATGCGGAAACACATCCCAGAAAGAATGTAGAGGGCAAGCAGCCGATAAGTACGGGCTCTCCGTGAGCCGCACGCCCAGAAAGACGAAGACATCCGTCGAATTTGCAGGGAGAACCGTTAAGAAAAGGAAACCGCGAGACGAGAGATGAGAAAAGAAAAGGAGGAGTATTACATACCTTTGGCGTAAAGTGTTTCGCCTGCACCTCCTTCGTCACGCGCTGTGCGATCTCCAACTGCTCCTCCGAGTTAGTGAATATGGCGGAGCGGTACTCTTGTGGTTCGAAAAGCAACATGCGGATGAGAAAGGAATGCTGGAATCAGAACATCGAGATAGAAATGGTCTAAAGGACATACGCGTGCCCGTATCAGCGCCCTGCTTATTCAACGTCGTCGGATCGTGCGAGCGGTAGAAAAATTCTGGATGCCAAAAGAATGCGACGCATGAAAACACCATCAACATATAGTCGGACGCAATGGAAAAAAAAGCAGCCCGCACCGACCAACTCCGCATACCCGATCACCCGCGGATCGAACTCGATTTTAACCGCCTCCGCATGGTCCGTCGCGCCAGTGCACACGCTCTTGTAGTCCGGATTTTTAACAAGCGGGTTACCGCCGGTGTACCCGACCGTCGTCCGCAGGATTCCTTTCCCAGGAGCTGGAGTGGGCGGAAAGTGCTTAAGGAAAATGTGCTGGGTGCCCCAGAAGCAGCCTGCGCGAAAAAAGGCCCGATAAGTAAACAATTGTAGAAAATGCAACTAAACCTCACCTGAGGCAAAAGTGGCGATTTCTGTCACCGGAGCAGTAGCTAAACCGCCGCGTAAGCCACTCCAGATAAGGGTTGGAACAAGCACTTACTGGCTGTCGCAGGCACGCTGTACGCAGCAGCGTCAAAGGGTGTACGGAAAACGAGCGATTTTAAGCGGCTGAGCATGGCGCACTAAGGCTCGTGAGGCGTCCTGGTGGTGGTCGGGAACAAGGCGCTACTGCACCCGAATCGGTTGGATTACAAACTGGGCTGCACGAGGCGATCGCCGAGATGCCGGCTCCTCTTTGCTGTGCCACGAAATCACGAAATCACGACGATCCAACGACGATCCGCTCGTGGCCTCTCGTCGGTCTCGTGGCTCGCTCGTGGCGCCCACAATCATCATGATGCTCCAAAATGGACGCTTCTCGGAACTGTTGCCCGTATGCCAACACTGTGGAAAGTAAAGGTACTCCATGTGAGTACCCGGGTACTATTTATGCAAAAAAGGTACTCCCACAGACTCACTGAGTACCTCAATTAGTAGTACTTTTTTGGGTACTCTGTCGGAGTGCTCATCAGAGTACTGCTCCCTTGGGTACTCCATTGGAGTGCCCTTCGAGGCACTACCTCTATGGGTACTCCACCTGAGTTCCCTTCGAGGCACTACTTTTTGGGGTACTTCATCTGAGTTCCCTTCAGGGCACTACTTTTTGGGGTACTTCATCTGAGTTCCCTTCGAGGCACTACTTTTAGGGGTACTTCATCTGATTTCCCTCGAGGCTACTTCTTCCAGGGTCCTACATATGAATTGTTGCCCAGAGAACATGAGAAATGCCATTGGATCAGGATTATTTCAGTTGTCACTCCCCACACCAGCCCTCGGTTGGAGTAATTCTTAGGAATCAGACCGCCCATCCTCGGATCTCGACCACAAAGTTTAGGATACCTTCAAAATTCTGTGTATTTGAGAATTTACAGAATCTGATTCAAACTCTGTCCACAGAGCTTGAGGTTGTAAATTGGGAAGAACACGACTCAAAAGATTTCGTCAACTCAAAGGTCGAAAATTCCTCTATATATGCAAACCATTGATTATACTCCAGAGTAGCATGATTTTAAATAGCCAATGTGTAGGTAGATAGACTGGCTGGAGGTAAAATAAAGACGTTATTGGGACAACATGCGGAATTACCATATTGGGACCTTTTATTTCATTCTCTGCATTGGTTGTTTAGTCCAGTGGTATGTTGTTCTCCGATGTAATTTTGAGTGGATCCACGCGGTCCCTCGTTCGATTCCGGGAGGCAGCAAGTAATTTGCTCCCGCGTACTGCGTCCTCTGAAGTTCCATAATGAGCCATTCCTGAACCCTTGGCGTCAATACTGGTTCAGCGAGGTTGATTTTTCTTGCTTAAAACTACCAAAAAGAAACACTCGAATGGAGTGCTTAAAGCACTCACAACGAGTACCTCTGGGCACTCCCATTGAGTACCTGAGGTACTCACATGGAGACGGTTTTTTGCAGAAAAGCGCTCAGATTGAGTACCTGGAAGCACTACATCCGAGTACTTCACACACTCCATTTGAGTGCTTTCAGGGTACTCCATCTGAGTTCATTTACTTCCCACAGTGCCAATCAGTGGACCAGCCCAGACCAACCTTGAACGATTCAGCCCAGTCGAATTCTCTAAATTCCGACTCTGAGCACGATAAGAGGATCTACTGAGGGGAAAGGGCAAAATCCGGGTTTTTGTCTGCAAAAGTCGCCCCAACGAGTGTCGTGGCATACGTTTCGGTCTGTTGTACAACCATCAAGCAAACAGGTCGAGAAATTCACACTTTTAACAGTCTCAACGATTTTCTCTAGCAACTAAGCAAAGGTGGTCCATGCATTCACGCCGAACTTGAGATTCGCGTTGGAAAACTGCATGCACGTCCATGTATGATGTCTCAAATTCGCGGCTCTATTTCCCCAGTCCCGGTTTCACAGATTGTCCAGCCTGTTGTCTCAGACACGTTATTCTTCTTCTCCTATTTAACTTTATATACTAAGCTCAGGTCTACAGACTTCCCAAGAACAACCTCAAAATCAATTACCGATGATACACCCGGTGCCCTTTCATGTCAGAGTATCTCATAAAATCCATCCTACAACACCAGCCCGCTCGTGAGTGGCTATTTATTTCCACGCAACCTCGCATTCCCATTGACACAATCCACGCAGCGCCGAAGCACCCATCGCCTTCCGCTGCGTCAACACTGTGAGGCTGGACCAGCGGTTTGCTGATAGTGGTGGGTTCGTTTCAATCCACTCACCCCTTGATGCGATGGCGTGGATTGAAAACCACTATACGTCCCGAGTGGAAGGGGCCCACGCATATTTCAACGACCCGGGTAAACCTAAAAACCAGCGAAGACGTGCCTTCCGTGGTCACGATCCTCACCTCACATCAAGTCTGTGTCTTCATTCGCATATTTTTTATCTGTGCTTATAACCTTTCTGTCTCTTAGTTCCAAGTTTTCCAATAAAATATGCGCTCCTCCGGACATCAAAGTGGAGGTGTCTCTGTCAGTCGATGCCATGTGTGAGGGACCGACCAACGCTCCGCAAGCCATTCGGATTGATGCTGACCACCGCGGGTAGGCTCGAGCGCGGCTCTGAGGCTCCGAGAATCAAAAGAACAGCCCGCACAAGTAGACGTCCGGGCTCTCCCGCCTCCTTACCTTCCTCACAGTCGAACCCAAGTCGAGGCCTCAGCAAACCCGTGGAGACGGTGAACGAAAATGTACCCACTCCCATCGCCGCGACCTCCTCCACCTGCTGACCTTCCACAGCACATAAACCCGCATTCCGATCCATACCACACCAGCCGCAGACCCTGGGAAAACGACGACCCCGAAGCATTCCGGAAAGATCACGGCTCCTACGAACTCTTGTGATTCCCGGAACCGATCCCTACGGTCTGCGTCTGGATTTTGGATTCGGGATGGATTTCCAGCCTAAAGCTATAACGATCTTTATTTTTATTTACCTCGTGCGTTCGCAGTTGAATTCGGCACTCACCACGAAATAAGATAGGTGGCACACGCGGTGGGAAGCCCCGGATCTCGTTCATCGAGCGAAACCAGATTTTAATTCGGGAATACGATCCGAGGCTCCGAAGTAAGGCTCGAGGAATGATGGTGCTTGCAACGGTGCGTGATCGCAGACATACATCCCGGACATCTTCACAGACACAGCTGGGTGTTGCGACATCCCGGCACATACACGACAGCTGGGCTGAACACATTTAGATAACTCGTTGACCCAATAAGCTGAGGCGTCGACAGAGATGAGTTGTCGCATAGGATTGAAATTACAAGTGTATTAAATGAGCTCAAACGGCTGTCGCCCTGGGGAAGTAACTTTCCGAGCCATGTTCGAACAAAAGAGTGGTTACATGATCACGGATGCAATTGGATAGTTCCGTTCAGGCCGGATCTTACATTGATGATGTATCAGTGCCGGAATGCCGATAACGTCTTTCTTCCTAACCATCATCGAGTCGACTGTCCACCATCCAATGAGTCCTCTTCGCGTTTCAAGATGTCACGTATATGCATCCATTTATCTCGTTCTGGAGAGACACCGCACTGATCGCCTAAATCTATGTTGGGTAATCTTCACGGTTCATAGCCCGTCGTCAAGCGAAGTACAAACGGGAAGATTTGAGCTTGGTTCGCGACGAGATCAATCAACGACCTTGTTTTTACGTCTGGTGTCTCGTTCCGCGATACAAAAGATCTATCATCACTACATCTGCGGAAATCTTCCATGGACCCACAACATCAATGCGTGTTTTCTCTGGGCTGGATAATCACAACTTATCGAGACCCTCAGCTCGACCTCGCGTCCCAATGCAGTGGAAATTATTGTTCTGATACAAGATAAGCTCCGAGGAGACCACCTGCCCTGCGGCTCAAGATATACTCACAACTATATATAATCGTCAGGATCCGAAGAACTAGCCCAAAGCTCCGTCGTCAAGCATGGACAAGGAACTCATCCGTCATGGGCAATGATACATTCAGTCTCTTTGTTTCTCCCTGACCTTGTGCTCCGCGATACAAAAGACCTTGATTGATACATCTCCGGGCATCTTCCCGCGGACCCACAACATCAATCCACCTTGTTCTCTTGGCTGTTCGTCTCCCAAGCAACCTCGAATGGACACACGCCCCCACAAAAACAATGTACAGGCCAAGTTCCTTCCCAAGGTAAAGAGAACAATACTTTGGACGTAGCGTTGGCGAGAAAAACCCAAGAACAGGTATGTTTTATTTTGTTTTCAAGGTATAAATATGCGCTTCTATGGATATCTGACAACCATTTACCATGCCCAACCCGCCTGAAACTCGAGAAACATCGGCCCGGCGCCAGCAATCGAAATCTTCATCAACATCCAACCGGCGACCTCACTTGCTGCCATCTTCACCAACCCCATCAATCGGTCTGTTGACTCTCGTCCGGAATGCGGATGAAGCGTCATCTTCACGGCCTGAGAGGGCAGCCCCCCCTTTCCCAACCGCACTTTCCTTTCATTCCCATGCGCCAGCGCGCTCCAACCTCGTCCTTGCTCCCGATCTGTAAATGCACCGCCGGATGCACCCCTCAGACAGCCTGGAATAGCGGCAAGATTTGTTCCTGGCATCCCCCAATCCTCATTCTCGTCACCTAGTGGCCTTTCAAGCGATTCTTCCCCTTCCCCTGCGGGTTCCTCGCCGAGTCCAGGCGGATTCAATCCTCGAGCTGGACGTTCTAGTAGAGGGCCTGGATCTATGCACTCTACCCATCCTTCCGGTTCATCTATCGATGTTTCATCGCCAGGCACGCCTGAATTATTCCCCATCGACGATATGGATGATGAAAGCTCTCCCATCTCGTCTCCGGAGGAAGTTCAGAGGCCGAGGCCGTCGGGAGAGCCCACCTCTCCACTTTGGTCTTACTCAGTATCTCCCTCGGCCGCCGCCTCCCGCGGTCATTCACGCCGAAAGAGTGGTTTCTCGAAGAGTCGTAGGCTCTTCGAGACGAGAATCATCCCCCAACCGCTCGATTCCACACAGAGCGGACGGTCTTCTGTCTCACCTTCACCGACTAAAAACGCGTGGTCTATCCCGGAGTCGGCGTCTTCTTCCCAGAATGGGGGAAGTGGCTTCTTTTGCCCACCGAGGAGTCTTGTCGATTCTCCGCTCCCTTCAGGCCCCTCCTCTCCCCGTAATTTTAATACTGCAGACTCGACCTCTGATAACAGCCCATATCGTCTCGGGCAGGTCGTCTTGACAACCTCGTCCGTATTTGTTCCCTTGTTCTTGGCTTGCTTCGACGCTGCACCTCGTCACGTTTCCACGGCGGACCTTCTCGCATATCAGGAAAGAATCCGAGCGCGCGACCGCCCGGATGCAACCTGGCGGCCATGCATCATTGCGGAGCTGCCGAAGCCACCCGAGTTTCTCCCAAAGGTGTATTTGTTGACCACACTCGCCAGTAAACCTCTTAGTAGCGTGCCGCATCCCATGGCCCACTGGGTGATACCGGTCAACACGCAGTCCACCCCGACGGAACACCGGTTGTCGGGAATCGACATCACGCCTCAGTGGAGGTCGACCAATGGTGAAAAACAATGGCTCATTCCGTTCGCATTTCGCCCGACATGCCTCACACGTCGACGCGAAAATGCAGTGGTCGACGATGAGAATATGGGCAAAATAAAGATCCAGGGTGGACATTGTGCACGTCGTTGGCGTGATACCCTTGCGGGAAACGCAACACTGGAAGGAACGAGTTGGCGGCTCATGAAATCCATTCCTGATCCTGCGCGGGCCGTTGCGAACCCGGTATGTTACTGCGCCATCAGATTGGAAGCTTGCTGATCATCTCCGAAGGTCACTGCTGTGGGCGAGTTGACATCCAGTCAAAAAGGATCTCCGAACGGTGGAGGTAGCGATATGGAAACATATATGGTTCATTCAGACAGTGCTCAATTCCACGCGGATGAGCTCAAATTCATCAATGAGCAAATGCAGTATCACCGTCAACGTCGGGACGATCTTTCTCGTGTCATGATGCCTGGTTGCATCTCCGCTCCATTCATGGCCTATCACACTTCAAGGATTCGTAATTTGAAGCGAAGGAAATCGGCCGCCGAGGAGAACCTGAAGGGGCATACCCTCGCTGCGATAGAACTCTGGACATCACTTCATATCCCTGAACCTTTCGAAGCCAGTCTTCGAGTCCACCAATTACCCCCGGAACCCGTGGACCTGCCCACCCGGTTGAACTCCCCCATAGAAATGCACACCGGAAATCGACACGCCGCAGTTGCCCCCGACCCCCTAGCACCTATGCTTACTCTCACCCAGTTCAACTTTCTCGTAGAAGAGGACGAGGGAATTATGCTCGCCGCAGTTCCCCCTGAACCCCTAGCGCCCGAGCTTACTCTCACACAACTTAACTTCCTCGTAGAAGAGGACGAGGGAATTATGCTGGCCGAAGTTTCCCCCGATCCCCAGGAACCCGTTCACCTTCCCACCGAGCCAAACCCCCCCGGAAAAGACACCTCCAGACAGATCCCGAAGAATGATGGTGACTCCTTGACAGACTCGGCAGCAGTGATACAACTCCGTCGTGTGCTGGGGAAGTCAAATAGTTCACCAGCAGCATTTTAAAAAGCTTCTTAATATGTACGAAATACGAGATATTTTTTAATCTCTCATACGCCAATTTCGACAGGTCCCTGCGACCAGCCTTGCAAATGTGGCTCGCAGCTTTGACTGCCAGTATGATACATATGTGGTTCAGAGTCATCTTTTTTGTGGGTTCTCGGTCGTCAGGCCTCGATTCATGACGTGAGGAATGGGTCGCCAGTGGCGGTCTCTCCGTATTCAGAGCTATAAAGCGTACATGGCGAAATTTGCGATCTACATTAAAGTCCACATCAACTGATCGTGAAACGAGCCTCGCCATGCAGAACTCCTTCACCTTTGACGCCGCAGGCCGAGTTTTTGACGTATCCTACGAGGACAACAAGGCCTCTATACATTTGACAAGATATCTGGCCAGTCCCGGGAAAAGGATCGCCACAGTCAACTTGACAGAAGAAAACTTCCGGTCCACAGTGAAATGGGAAGGCGAAGCGATTCCCAATGAAACTGTAACGGAATACGACGACCTTTTTAGGCATCCCAGCGGCGAGGTCCGCGTCAGCCACAGCGACGAGGGATCGGGCGTCACGGTAGGTTTCATCCTCCTCCGTACAGCATTGAAACTGAATATAGTGTAAACACTATCAGCTTATGCAGTTCCATGATGTTGATAGCGGAACCCTGATTGCGAGCTCCAACTTCTACGACCCCACAGATGGGATTTCATTCACGGACCCCCCAAATCCTTTCACGAGGAAACAATTTGGAGCTCAATACCGCATACGCGGTAGTTGTCTTGGCATGCGTGCAATGGTGCAGACATCTCGATCAATAATCGCGCCGCCGCACTGTTACGGCGGAGCGAAACTCGCAGCCTAAAAGACCACACACTAGTGATTAGATGTATAAATCAAGGGGGATGGAATGCTCCGGTGTGGGGATCAAAGCTCCAGGCAAGGGTCCAGGAGCAGGCGCTGACGCTGAGAGAGTTAGGAAAACAAGCCAGTAATTCTGGGTCGAAATGAAAAGGAAGTTGGATATGAAATGAAATGAAGCGCGCCTAAGAAATGTGAAAGTATGGGTTTTGGGAAGTCCGGGAATCAGTCCGGGATCAAAGACGGCGGCAAGTCCGGCGGCATGGCGGACTTTGAATTCAGATCAAGCCATCAGACGCGCTCAACTGACTTCTCCCCGCCGCCTTTCCCGCTGCCTACCACTGCCCACTTACACTTGCCTGTATGCCGGGATTAAAGACGGCGGCAAGTCCAGCGGCATGGCGGACTTCGAATTCAGCCCAAACCACTAGACCGTAACACGCTCTATTCGGTCAACCGACTTCTCCCCGCCGCCACCTTTCCTGCTGCCCATCACTGCCCACTTACACTTCCCTGTATGGCCAGAGAGCCACATAGTATCCTGTAAGACTGTAAGACTAACATATCAAAAGAATATCTTACTGTGATGTTCCTCTTTGAATCGGCGCAATGTCAATGTACCTTGTACCTATCTTGTATGCTGCGCTCAACAATAGTTCGGGGTGCATCCCGACGGTCGTTGTGGGCTGTTTGCTTCGAGGCTGCACACTGAGACCTCGCTCGGGAGCCTTGGATAAGGGGGCGGCTGACTCATGACGATCAATCGATCAATATGCCGACTGTGCCGCCGGACCATTACATCAGCCCCGGACGTTCTCCCGTCAGGCACCCCGGACATGATCGCCGGACTTCCCATTTCCCATTTGTTCTCTAAGAAATGAAAGAAATTGAAAAGATGAAGAATGAACCTCGGACAAACGCCGGATCAATCGTTCCGTGCCGATTACTTCCGACCCAAATACATACAACCCCACGCGTCCCCATGCCGCGATGCCCCGACATGCCTTTTCGACGCGTTTTCCACACCGGATTGACCACGCCGACGCGTTTCTAGGCCTTCCTCGTACTTCCGACCTCCTGTATGTCCGAGCTACCGTTTCAGTCAGGCTGAGTCAGCAAGTTGACTGTCTCAGACTCGGACATGTTCTGACGCCGCTCATCTCGGATGCTTTCTTCCATAATTGTAATTGTTTTGACCCTTGTTTGACCCTATGCATGTGAAAAGAGAATGACATTGAGACGGCGAAGCTTCTTCCGTTGGTTCAAGTCGGGTTCGGCAATATCCGAATCACCATGGAAATTTCGACCCTAGGTTTAGCTGACGGGTAACGGAGGGACATAAACCACAGACTGCCGGCTTTTTAACCTAAATGGGCTCTCGAAAATGTGAAAATCTCTCCTCCGAGTTACATTTATGGAAATTTCTCCGAGGAATGAACATGCAAGTTAAGTACATAATAAAGAAATGAACATGTGAGTTAGCGGGTGACATACCGTGAACCTACGGTACAGTACCCGAAATACGCCAATGATGCCGACAATTTTTCTCTCGGAGTCGCCACTATTGCGTGACCGCAAGGTCCGCCGGGTCATGAACATTTTGAACCATTTAAAGCGTTTATTTACGACCTTTGGCGAATTAAACGGAAATTAAAAGAAAAGAGAACGGGTCTTTATAACCGGAAACTGGTGGAGCCTAGAACGTCCGCAACAAACGGGATTACCGTTTTGAAACAAAGGACCCACAATGCGTATTTGCCAGTTTCCTTCATTTCCTGCTGCCTTCCCAGTCCACCCATGCCTCCCGGCCTCATCGGGAAAACCACCTTGTCCTCGATACCCGCTCTGCTATTCATACTCCGGGTGTCTGCGGTGTCCACGAACCACACCGTTGATGATGCCAGCCCGCTCGTCCGTTACATCCCCACAAATCTGAAGACCTGCGTAGGCTGCGTGCCCCCAGGCGAATTCGACACGAGCCACCTCCTCAACGGGACCGTCACAATCTTCGAGGACGATGTTGTGACGCCGGGGATCCTGCATGGTCTAGAATTGATTTCACTGGCATGTCGTCTTCCCTTTCAAGTGAATCAATCATAATTACCCCACTTCCCAGGGACGGCGATCTATCTCTTCCTCGCACAACCGTCCACAGCCATCCTCGCCGACGTCGGAATGGGCTGCGACTTCTACATCGACGGCCAGCGCGTCGGCCCCTCGTACGAAAGCGCGCCGCAGAATGTCACGCAATACGATATGCTCGCGTACGCGAACACTTCGCTCGCGGACGGGCCGCATACGTTCGTGTGCGATACGACCTTCTTCAGGACTAACTTTGATTTCCTCATCTACACGTACGCGCGCGTCAATTTCCTGAACTTTAATATATGCTCACTGAACCTGCCAGATCGAACGACCCCGACCCAAGCTCCAGCGCTAGCCCCTCCGGATCCTCCACCCCCACCGGAATATCCTCCACTCCGTCCGAGGCGAGATCTTCCTCCCCACCTTCCCCTTTGCCCGCCGGTGCCGCGGTTACCACGCCAAAAACCAAAGACTCAGTCAGCGCCATAGCCGGCGCAGCCCTCGGCGTCGCCGCACTCCTGTTCCTCCTCACAGCCCTCTGCCTCGTCCGCCGGCGTCGAAAGTCGGATTCGAAGTCGAATTCATCTTCGCATTCGGAAGCAGGAGCCGACACAATGCCGATGCTCGTCAAACAACCGATCGACGCCTTCCCCGCCGCGCGCAGGAGCTACCTCTCCTCCTCCTCCTCCTCCCCGTTCTACGCCTATGCGGAAAGCCCCCGGGCCTCCGAGTCCGGCGTGGTGGACGAGATCCGCAGTCTCCGCGCGCAGATGTCCCGGCTTGAGGAGCGCGTGGCCGTCACAGGCGAGGGTGGCATGGAAAGAAGCAGCGCGGCCGTGCCGGTGCGCCGCTCGGTCTCCTCGATGAAGCGCGATCAAACACGCGCGTTGCTAGAGGATCAGGACTTTTACGAGGGGCGGGATTCGCTGGTGCATACGGATAGCGGGATACGGCTGTTCGCGGGGCGGACTAGGGCCGTGGGCGTAGTTGATGTGGAGGAGTTGCCGCCGACGTATATGGCGGAGTGAGAAGGAGTACTGTGTGATATATGGCGGAGTTGGGAGGAGGAGCAGGAGGACAGTGAGGATTGGCATGCACCTTCCGTGGCTCTTACCTACCTCCTAACTCGAAGGCGAAGCACCTGTTCCCCGAGAGCTTCTAGATCCATTATGGACTCGAACGCAGCGGAGACCTAGCGTTGGAAGATATCTGTTCGAATTGGAATCGGAAGTGGGTGCAACGCACCGGATCATCCTCCTCCTCGCTAGTTACACGATTTCTTTAAATTTAGAGTGAGTAGAAATCATAACCACAGTCCAAACTAAAAGCGATGGGAGAGGAAAGAGCTGGAAAGCGTACCTCGAACAACGGAACGGAACAATTCCAGCAGCAGGGGCTTAGCACCTCGTCGCAGCGTTGGGCAGATCTAGAATTTGAATGCTTCGAAGGCTCAACGGGGAGGGTGTTAGTATGATAAGAGGGCCGCGGGAAATACCACTACGGCGCAGCACTAGGAGGACGATATCGTGGGTCGTTCAGATCCGGGATCCAGGTTGAGCGAAACACTGTCTCACTCAAACTCGGGTGTAACGCACATAGCGCGAGATAGCGCGGTGGAGGAGGATAGACTGGTGAATTCGCTGGCGCGCGAGGGCGCAGTGATGGGGAGTATACAGTAGCCGGATGGTAGAGATGAAACACTGTTTAAAATTCAAAACTCGGACAGTACTTCGAGAGTAACGTACGGAAATTCGGACAAGGATGCAGTATCGCATTGCGATCGCCGCTGGAGCAAGCACACTCACCGGCTCGCCCGCCTCCCTAAAATAATCGCGTCCGCGCGCGCCCAATAATCCTCCCCTCCTGTTGCGACGCCCAGCCAATCAGCCCCCATGTCCTCCGGCGCACTCATCGCCACGAACCGCACATCACCCCTAGGCATCCATCTCGGCCAGTTGTCTTGCGGCGGACGAAACAGCACGCAACACTCTAGCTTTGGGCACCGCAACACCGCTGTTAAGATCGCCTCCCGCGCATGACCATCGCTGAACGCAAAATGCGTCAAACACGGGAGGAGCGCGAGCCCGGCCCAGTCGGCCGCGCGGCGGGCGAGGTAGGAGGGGCGGTGCGTCCCGAGATAGAAGGGGCTGCGCGTCTCGAGGTGCGTGAGGTGGTGGAAGATGGGGTGCAGGAAATTTGTGACATTTCCTTTGAAGAGGGAGGCGAGGGCGATGGAGATGCGCTGGAGGGAGGTGACGGCACCGAGCGGGCGGAGGAATGCGACGCCAGTGCAAGTGCCGATGGCGAGGCGGTCGGCGAAAAGGTTCGTCAAGCCTGTGAACGCCGTGAGGATCGCCTGGATTTTGGATTCTTGGGAGGGAGACGACCCGAGCTCGAGGTCCCCGATGAAGAGGTTCCGGACGTTTTGAGCAAAGAAGGACGCTGATTTGTGGTCGATTGCGCTGAGGAGGCCGTCGACGGTCATGTGTGGGAAATGGAACATCCGCCTATGGGAGAGGCAGATGGTCCGATACAAAATTGGCTCAGTCCTGCAAAAAAAGACGAAGTAAGGACTCAAATCGTATGCAAATCGTATGCCACACCAGGTTTTCACGCGCTGTGCGACTAGTAACAACGTAGGGATAGCACCGGGACTGGAGAGAGCGCAAGTTTCGAAGATAATACGCTCCAGTTCTGGAGGGAGAACGGGATCCATTCCAGAGCTCAGTCGAGTCACTGCCAGTGACAGAATACATGGGAGGAAAATCATCGGTGCCGTTGATGCGATCATTTCTCGGCAGGCTCGGCAAATTCTAACCAGTGGTTGAAATCGAACTTGGGTGGAAGCCTGGAGAGGGAGTCCCGGCCAGGACGCATTCCCTCACTCCCTCAAATTTCGCACTCTCTCCCTTTCGACGCCGTGAAGCCAACAAGAGAAATTCGCACAACGGGCAAATACAGCCGGTTACTCCCGCACCGGTAACCGGTTGACAGATTCGCATCACCGTCGCCGTATACATAGCCCTCGATCGAAGATCGTTGGGCATTCAAAATCGCCATTCTCTCTTTCTCTCTCCCGCTCCGTCTTCTCTTCCTTTCACTTTTCTTCACTCTACTCTTCATTCCCCAGGCAGGCCCTCCAAAATCCAATGTCCGCAAATGACTGCTGCGGCATGCTCCTGTCCTGCTGCATGTGCTTCTGTGAGTCTCGCGAGGTCCACAGCTTCAAGTTAACAGCGCCTCATTATACTGCTGGATAGCGTTGTGCAGCCACAGCAGCGACAGCTCCACGATCCGGTTCTGCATAAACCTCTGTGCGCACATCCCTCTTCGCGTGCTCTTTCAAAATGCTTACTATTGCATTGCATTAACGACGCAGTTCCAGAGAGATGGTGCCGCAGGTTCGACGACACCTCCGCGGCGGACGAAGTCATGGCGGAGCGCGACCACGAGGCGGCGCTCTTCGACCAACGCAATAACAACGTTAGCGCCCAGCCAACAAGCGTCCCTGCGATGGCCGTGGATGCGAAATCCGCTCGGACTCCGGCGGTTCCGAATATACGGGATAAAGCGCATATTCTGTGTGCGTTCTTTTAGAAGCGTTATTCTCTCACATGTGCTGATGCAATTCCGTCTGTGCAGCGGATGAATGAACCCAATACTCTCCGCCCGCGGAGCGAGCTTTATGTATCAATTGTCGCTAGCGATCCAAGTTGTATTTATACCCACCTGCACCCAATTCACGCACGCATTCTGACGCACGCATACGGATTCCAGGTGGCGTGCTGCAGTCCTTGAGTAAGGTGCTGTTACACGATATCGGTTTGAAGCCCGAGTTATTAAATCTAATCAGTGGCAGCCCAGGCGCTCGGGGCTGCTAATTGGATTTTTTTTGGCCCTCAGGCCGCCCGCGCGAATATATTCTATCCCTGAAGTCCATTTCGGGATCGGAGTGGCTGTGGCTGTGTTTGTGAAGCCTGATCCGATCGCGCGTCTCGGCTTTATCTTCGACTACCATCGCCAACTCTCTGTCCAATCTCTGTCATTCCCTGGGGGCTATACCTTCTTTCTGCCGCCCTAAGCTTTCCAAATGTCTGCGTCAGTGGCACTCCTCCTACAAACAATCACATCTTCCTGATAAGCACTGGTGTCACAAGCTACAGCTATTGTTTTCGACTTAACCCTTGTTCTATCCGTCAGCCTGCGGCACTGCTTATTGTGGAAGTATCCACGGAGATACACAGCTGAACGTCGGTCGTGGATAACCTCATCTTGACGACTCGAGTCCAGACGTTCCTTCCTTTAGCTCTCGTTCCTCCACACGGCCCTCCGAATCGGCAGCCTCCTGGGCCTCTTGTGCCGTGCTGTTCCTGACCCGATCTTACGAGGGAATCCCCGTCATCCTGGGGCGCTGCTTCATATTCTGGACATACCAAACAGTCTAGCTCTCTTTACTGCGCACGGCCCTCCGAATCGGCAGCCTCCTCGGCCTCTTGTAGTGTCAAGTTGTCCATATTACTACAGCCTTCTTCTCTGCATGGCCCCGGATGGTAGCTCTAGATCTTGTGCCGCGCTGTTCTCGACCCGGTTTCACGAGGGCCGTCATCCTGGGGCGCTGCTTACTATTCTGGACGTATGAAATAGTCTCATGAAATCTGACGCCTCAAGTCCACCCTCCCTCAATTTACACCCCTCCTACTCATTCCGTCCTGCCCCTCCACACGCACACGGCGTCTCCACTCGAGTCACTGAAGTGATCGCCGTTGATCGTTAATGACGGGTTGGGCCTCTACGTCCGAGGCGCCCAAATCCATCCTCCACGGATCCAAATAGATCCCACGGCCACACGCGATTCCATTCTTCAAGCCCGGATTCGGAACAAAGGGCTGTTGTTTCTTTCTATCCCTGCCGCGGAGCTGTGTCTTGTACTTACTCGCACCGCCGCAATACGTCTGTCAAGACATATCATCCTATTATCCTCGGACTGCCATCAGTGGGCGCAACTCACATACTCCAAATCTTCAAAGTACTGCACTGTTCCGAGTTGATACGGGGGGGTCAAAACTAGTGTGGCGCTTAACAGCATCTAGCATACCCATTTGGTTGATTGCACCGCAGGCCGACGTTCCCCACGCATCGATATGACTGGGTTCTGTTATTCCCGCGTCAAGGTTTCCGCTTCTTGTTCTCGTCCTTCACCCTCGCGCTCTCGCTCTCGCTCCTGCACCTCATGCGCGAGTCATTCGAGGATCGCTGGCTCCTGCTCTGAACACCTTCCGCCACCGAGGCCGCCACACAGAGGCAGAATCGGGAGTAGACGCGCTTCAATTGCGCTTCACTACACCTTGGCCCTCCCTAGTCACTTCCCCTTCCACTTCGTCACATCTTTCACATTGCAGTGGCTCTCTACAGGTGCAGGCCGCTACTTACCCTCAAAGCGAGTTGAAGCAAATTCACCCGACTCGATCCGCGCCCGTAACGTACACTGCCAGAGGGAGGCCCAAGCACCCGCCGCGCAGGGCTACAAATACACATCCCCGCGCCGCCTCTCCCTTTCTTCTTTCTTTCTTCATCTCCTTCTAGTTCTTCGCCATATTCATGAACAGCGCCCAATATGCCACCGCCATCACGAACGAGCTCCGCGACCACGCGTACGCCTGGCTCGACGGCCTTCGGTGGCGCCTTGAGCTGCAGCTTGTGCTCAACATCCCCGCACTACACGCCGTGTACCCCTTCCCAGTGGGATTTCCGCTCCAGCCGTTTTCTTTGGTGGAGGAATTTGCGTGGACACACGAATACGACCAGGATGAGCTGCGCCACGTCCACCGCGTCGAGTTCGTGCTTCGGGGGAGGACCAACGGGGCGGGCTCGTCGGTGGCGTGGGCGGTCGTCACCACCGGTACGCCTCCCGCCTCCAGCCTGCGCACTTTGTCTCTCTTGCAGGCAATTCATAATTGTGTTCTTTTTGCAGGGAACATCTCCCTCGGCGTCTTCGAAATCGCCGGCCCCATCTACGACGACCCGGCACTCCCATTCTCCATCGACGCGGCCCTCGTCCTGGAGGCGATCCTCGCGTCTCTACGTCTGCGCGAGCCCGTGCACCTCCGGAGCCGCCCTATCACGGCTGCGGTCCCTTTTCGGGTGTTCGAATTGCGCACGGCGAGCGGGATCCTTGTGCGGGAGGTGGGGTGGAGGTGGTAGTCGCTGTGGATGACGCTTGGAGTGAAGGCTGTGCTGTGGTGTGTGGGATGGGATTTCACTCGCAGGCCGCGGCGTACGCGAGGGCCGCGTTACGACGGTATTTTCGCCAATTGGCGTGACATGATTTCCAGTCGGGGAATCGGCTGGCTGGTGTTACGAGTTCGAGTTCGCGTCGAGACAATTTGTGCTGCGGGGAGGATAGTCGTTCTGGTTCATAGTACAAGCGATTCACCAGGAGGACAGTTGCTAGCCTATATGTACCAGAGCGCGAGCGCGGGTACAGTGCCTTGGTCCTTGTACTTGCTTGACAACCCGCTGACAGAATCCCCGGTGAGAACAAAGTCAGAACAAAAAGCTACAACGGATATTGTACTCAGGCTAGGTGGCGGCCTGATGGTAGTAACCCCACCCATAGCTTATCGAGTTAAGAGTTTAAACATGTGGAGGCAAGCATGCCGCTTTGGCCGAAAGATGCGCGTTCGTCGCCAGACATGTGCCGACTGTGCCGTAGACTGATGGCTGATATCGGCTGGTTTCGGGGAGGTCGGCATAGATCGGCATCGCCTCCGAATTTAATGGAGATTGTTCACTCTTCGGCGCCTAGCTCAAAAATGTATTACGAGTCCGCGGGTCTCGTATAGCTAATAACTGGAGTCAGAAGGACTTGGTCAAGCTTTTGAGAAGGTTCAATCACTATTGGACTCTGAGATAGCCTAGCAATGCGGGATATTTTCCTCAAGCCCGGCAATATAAGAAAATCTCTTCACTAAAGAAATCTGACAGAGATTACAGTGAGCCTTCCACTGGTCTACTGAATTATCTCAATGCAAGAAACAAAAATCTTTGTTCACTGGCCAGGAACCAAAACCAGATAGACTCGGATGCCACGAGGGAAAGCTCTGAGCAGAGAATGATATTTTTTGGGGGGCACCGGGGTTCTGGACTGCGGGTAAATATTATCGAGCTGAATCTGAATTTTTACTTGCCCTTAGAACTTGAGCTGCTAGTTGAACATCCCTAAGAAAATGGACGTCAAAAAGAAGAGGCGGATCATTGCGATGGCCTCCGAAGCAAACACAACCACATACTCCTCCTTCCTCCCACCATCACGATGCACGCCTCGCTCGTCCGTCGCTCCCTCGGCGGCCTTGTTCCCCCCAAAATCGCAACCCCCAAGCTTGTCGTGCGTTTAGAGCCTATTACTTTCCCTATAGCAACCGTTGATAATACACAATTCCTCAGTCGGGTGACTCGACTGGGCCATTAGGCCCCCTCGTCGCCTTCTACTCAAAGCTCCCGAAAGGCCCAGCGCCTGTTCCTGCGTTCCGTGGCATCAAGGCGCGCTGGTTTAGCGGCAAGAACGCGAGTGCTGGACCCGTGCTTGGCATAATTGGCGGCCTGTTCCTTGTCGGATACACTCTGGATTACCAGCGTGCGTTTTCTCCAGGAATTCTGCTTTCTTATTTCCTCTAATTCGCCCCATTTGAATGTAGTACATCTGAGTAAAGTCTTCTCATCCGCGACCCACCGTGCTACGTGCTGACTCTTTTGATTAGAGCACCACAAGAACCACGCGCATTAGATTCGCACGCGAAGAGCCATGGAGATGTCGCTGCGTCGTACAGGGACTTCTACTCGCAGATGAATATCATTATCTCGCTGAACCCTGGTGTCGGTGTGTAAACCTGTGGGTGAATGAATTCGACTTTCTGTTGTTGTTGTTGTTTTTGCCGGAGATCGATACTTCTTCCCTTGCAAACGAATATCGCTTGACCTGACCTCGAGCCTCACACTCAGCGTGATGCCATGTCGAGGCCGTGCGATGGCTCGTTCAATCATTTTGCAGCAAAACATGACACATGTCCATTTACGCGTCCGAGGAGGGTGTCTCGGTTCTCCGGCCTTCGTGGATTAACAGCGAAGCCCATTGCTTCAACCGCTGCTCTGAGTTCACGGCTGCAAGCATCTCTCCGAAACTGGACACATATGCAGTGTGCTGTCCGGCCGGCCCCTCGAAAGGGATTTCTGCGTCATTCTTGTGCTTCGAGTGTCCTCGGCGGTAAAGGTAAGTTAATAGATCTCCATGACTCCGACCAGCTCGACATGCACGTCGGAGATGTGTCCCTATTTCACTGCTGCTACTTCGGCTGACCAAAATTTTCCAGGGTGCAATCCTGCCATTCGCTCGACATCGTGACTGACAAGTAGATGGGTGAGCACCTCACTGTATCTGGTTCTCTCTTTTTTAAATCAAACGCTGGATTTGGCAAGATTACGCTTCCCAACTCGGGCTTCCAATCCAGCGGATCTGCGGGACGAGCTCTGGCTCGCCCGTCGGGAGGAAATAAACCTTACAATTTTTTTTATCCCAGGTTTCGCTATGCATTTTGTCTCTGTAGGGGAGCGCGGTCGATTTTTGGGAGTAGGCGCGCCTTTCGCGCGGGTGGAGTGTGACATGCATGTACAGTATGTATCCCGCTTGCGGTGCCATAGCATCTCCACTTTCTCGACTCGCGACTATTATCCAATTCTTGCAGCCGGAATGTTGGATCGCGGCTCGCGCAGCATTGACGGTTGAGCCTTGTTGTTTGCAGTTGGAACATTAGCGTTCAAAGAGAATACATAGCCAACGAGTGGACGGGAAAACTACATATATGCTACATTCAAAAATGGAACAGATCCTCCGGGTTAGGTCTCCCGAAGCGCTTCCACCGTCATCCAAGCCTCATCGGCACTCTCCGCCTTCATTTCCCACAGCTCGGGCTTCACGCTGTTATCAGCAATAATGTCTGCGATCTTCTGGATCACCACCTCGGCATCGAGGTGGCTGAATATGCCCCAACCATCCGCCCACGTTTTGATGCTATTGTGGACTGGCCCCTTCCGTGTCTTGTAAATCCGGAGGGCCTGGTTGACGAGCCCAACTGTCATAGGTGATTTCTTACCCCGAGAAAGGACGAGATAGAACAGGGTGTCCATGGTGAGCGTGAGGTCAACCAGGAACGCTACTAGACAGCGAAGGGAGCTTTTCCTACGAAGATATCGCGATCAAGAATATTGGACGGGTGAATGTAATGCACATACGTCTTTTTATACGTCCCCCGTACCCATTCCGCAAACAAAACAACGATTGCGGTGGGACCGGCGACGATGATCGAAGCGGGATTGTCAATTATTGCCTGCACTGCCTTATCGGTCAACCGGTAATTGTCTCTGTGAATAGGGATTCAGGTATCAACGGTAAGAGAGGCCACGAGTGCACATACGTGGGTTCGTCTGATAGATCCTCGACCAACACGGACAATAACGCCAGGAACTCTGGCTTTTTGAGATGCTAACCATTCTGTGGTCACGCAGCGAAGGGAGTGGATTGAAAACATCGCTTACATTTTCGGGATCATGCATGTTCCACACATTTACGATATCTGTGCGCAGAACATCCAGGACACGTCTCATTGTTTGGCCTAGAAAAATATCGGACAAGAGGCCCCGCCAATACCCTACCTCAATTGTGAGAATATAGATTTGATGCGCTCAATTCGGCTCGTACGTTTCCTTCCGATCCTGGCAGAAGATAGATAGATTCAGAATCCACAAGATATGAAAAAGAGCGGGAAGAGAATACTTGATTGATGCTTGAATGCTCGACTTGGCATTGGATCGCTGCGCAATGGCCATTTCGATCCAAAGCTTCTCGATGTCGGTTAATTCTAGAGCGAGCTGGACCAAATCGTTGATGGTTGTTTTGAACCGCCGCTCAAGCCCGGCTGATAAATAAATGTTTATATCAGATCGATGTGAGTTTGAAATAGATAAGGACACTCACTTGACGTCGCAATCCAATGCAGTGGATTTTCCGGGGACAGGGCACGTAACGGCTCGACACAGAGTTCCTGCACTTGCGCCTCCACCGCGGCGTCAACCGCATCATCAAACTCCTTGTCTTCCATTTCATCACCCAAGTCGTGTTCCAATTTCTCTATCCACTTCTCGCGGAGGATATCGAGCTTGGTGAAAACCACAACGATTGGAACTGATAAGCACGAAATGAGGTCGAAAAAAAAAACGAAACAGGTAAAACCGACATGTTCCACGGTATCGTATCAAAAGCTGTTCCACCCCTGCCTCGAAGAGTCGGCCGCCTGCGAAAGGGATTTCGGCGCATACCCTGGTTTGTTATGTGAATCCGAGAACGGAGTAGAAAAATTGAACTAACCAAATCGCGTGTAATTGATCAGCAAGCGCCGGCATCTTGGATCGGCTGTCGATAAACTCGAAGACCCTCTTGATGTTGGCTTCCTCTCCCGCCTCGAAGCCTTGCGAGTCGTGGATTGTTATTCGATCGTTCTCCGGGAAGCTAAGTGGCTTGTTGATGTCGTGCTTTCCCGGAGTTCGGTGCGACACAGCCTGACAGAAAAATCAGATCATATGTAGATGGATCCAGACAGACACAGCACTCACTGTTGCCCCTGCAACACCAAAAACAGCATTTATCAGCGCGGATTTCCCAGCCCCAGACTTGTGCCTGCTGTTAGCTATGAGCGGAATCACAATCCACTGCGCACCTTTCCCACAACAAGAATGCGAAGGCTGAAGGCAACTTGTTAACTGTGGGAAACACGGAGTACTTTGGATGCTCACCGAGGGCATTCTTGGCGCAGGATGTCAGTGTAGGGTACAAGGGCGGCTTCAGTGTCGGCCATTCTGTCAGTCAGTGTTCTGGTGATCAGCCCTCCTTATAGATGTAGAAAGGCGCCTTACGCGACACAGCCCTCCCACCGTCAGACAGGCTTCTGATTGTTGAACGTGCCATGCAGCCGGGCACCAATCAGAGCCGCTGCGACGACATCCAGAATGATCGCACCCATAATTAGAGGGCTTGAGCGCTTACAGTAGAAGCAGCAAGGCCGAGATTCTGGCGTCCCCGCCTGGTCAATTCGACCATACTTGCGTTTAAGAGCGAAACAGAAACTGAGACGTTCACGAGGCTGTCCAAATCAAGTGTCAGAACTGACAGAAGAAGCGCTCGGTGAACATTGAGTGGGAACGGCCAATCGGGCACCGATTTGTGTCACCGTGGGTGGGGAGTACCACTGATAGCGGAACTTAAAGAGGTGCCTCGACCTCGTCCCTTCTCATCTTACCCTCCATGAGCTCCTCCACAGAAATTTCCTACGAGGATGACTTGTCGTTCTGGAATATCCGGAAGTTGGCATTCCGTGTGCTTATTCTAGGTCGCGCCAATGCAGGAAAAACAACAATACTGGAAAGATTGATGGGGGCCAGCATGGACAAAGCAGAGGTCCGCCGGAATGGAAAAGTGTTACAGGACCAGGTGTGTCATCTTTTCGGCCTCTTGCAATTGCCATATCTGATAAACTTGAGCTAGATTGTCAGAGGCCAGAGTGATGTGTGTTCATGTACCAATGCTGGAAACTGGTCCTCATCTTGTGGTAGCGTGGTTTGCATGATGTGGAAGATGAAATCCGCTTTCTATCCAAGCCTGGATTTGTCTTCCATGACTCCCAAGGTGTTGAAACTGGCCCAATGGAAGAACTTACCATTGTACAGCTGTTTGTGGAGCATCACACGTCCACTGGCAAACTATATGAACAGCTGCATGCTATATGGTACCAGGGTCCCTTTTTTTGTGACACACATCTGATGCATTCTGCAGGATGTGTCTCCCATTTGACGAGTCGCTGATAAGCCGTGTAATCAAGTACACAGGAATTTGCGCATTTTGCATATTTCTAGTAGTCAAACACGCGTTCTCTATATACAAGAGGCTTTCGGGAGCTCCGAACGAGTAGCCTACAAGTCTATTAGCACTGTCGAGACAATGTGGAAGGCCCTATGGCGGTACCTTCACAAATGGGGCCAAGATCGGGCTTATTGCATGGTCGAGACGGACTTCGTGACAGAGAAACCAAGTCATCAGAAGGCTTGAGGCTGTTTGCTAGGACACATACCAAGGAGAAGGGAAGGAAATTCACAATACCGCGTGCAGGCGAACCGAAGTCGCTCAGAAATGATTGACAAGACCAAAGTTGCATCTATTTGGCATCGAGACCACGACGCGTTAGATCACGTGTGGGCCCAGACCGTCAAGTCCGACGAGATCCGGACTAGAGTTTCACATGTTATTCTACGGAAACGGAGTAACATCCAAATTTAGACACGGAGAGATCCGAAGTTTACCAAGAACAAGAGTTTATACAAGAAGGGTTCGAGACAACCATATAATTAGGGATACCGTATTCAAGCTACGAGGGCTGTCGAGACGAAGAAGACCCTTGCGAGCTCGGGACATAGAGCTACTGACGAAGAACAGACGAATAGTAGGAAAACGGAACCAATTCGAGACTCAACCAACTGAGCAGTTTCATGAGTCGAGATGACTCCTCGACCAACCAATCGGAGGGATTACATTCGAAATCTGTGGGAATTCGCGGTTCCGGTGGTCGGGATATGAGTAATTAGCATGGAGTAAGGGACTTTGGATTAGGTATAAATACGGGCAGGATTGTCGAGACAAGGTAGCACATATTGCCGGAGGTACCCCGTTGTCGCGGTGTATCAGCGGAGTAGGGTCGCTCAGGGTTAGCCCACTAGACACTGAGATAGAACCAATAGATCAAAGATTTGGATTTGAAAGTCTTCTCGACCGAAACCTACCTGAGATCTTGTATCAACACTACCTTGGGGCAACCCTACCGTCTTAACAGACAACAAACCTGACCTTTGGTTGTAAAACACACACATTTGTTCATCATTTGCCGCACTGTCCTTTGGACAAAGACCTATACTATAAGAACAGACTTGCGTCGAGACCGAGTAATCTTGTCGAGACAAACTCAGTCAGAAGAATTCTACGAGTACAACTTGCTCTAGGGTCGTCTATACGATCTTAAAACCCCGAACTCATACTGTTGACACTCATTAAGAGAGGAGATTGGTTGATTTGATTAGAGTGTTAGTGTTGGTGTTAGTTAGTTGGATCTTGTCCAACTTAGCATTAGCATTTTTGCATTCTGATTCATTTCACCGTTGCTTCGAGAGTCACCATTTCATCTGGAGCCCACCGCGAGGGGCTATAGAGCAAAACTTGTGATAGAAACTCTTCTATAACAATCGAGACACAAGTCAATTCGAGACTAGAATCGGTCGTACTTCAAATAAAGTGCGAAGACTCGAGCCTTTCAACTGAAAGCTTGAGTACAATTGGTCCAACACGCCTCCAAAGCGTAAACCAGTTGAAAATCCCGTTCCTCGACCAGAGGAGCATTATCTCGGCGAAGGTACACAAGAGTCATCTTCTTGGGCCAAGCCACCACCTCGAACTACCAACAGATCTAAGAGCGCAGGCTTAGAACCACCTCTTGAATTTGCTAGATCGAGAAAAACACTCTCTGCAGCAGAGAAAGCTAGAACAGAAGCGTCGCTACAGACATCTCAAAGGCAATCTGCATACAAAGAGCTTAGGTCAGAATCTGTTCATCGCGAGGATGAACTCAATCCGAACTGCGCTAGCACATCGAGACTAGAAATTCTGGATATTCCCGAGGACCTCGAACAACCAGAGGATTATCTAGACCAAGAACAGGAGAATCGAGAAAGTACTAAGAGTAGTCCATTGACGTCAATTGCGTCAGATTCAAGCATCGCGACTGCTGTACCACCAGTTAGAACAACAAACAACTCTTCTGTAAACCAACCAGCGGTCAATACCATGTCTACTACCGCTAACAAGCAAGCCACAAGGATTCCAGTCCCATGGGACGCAAAGAACTGCCCGTCGTTTGACGGCAAGACAGCTGAAAGCCTTCTGAAATATCTGAAATACTGCAAAATGATTATAGACGAAGCGAGTGTCGCGACCGACGCTGAAAAGAAAGAACTAGTCTTGAGGTTTACCTCCATAATCATCCAAGAAGAGTGGACCAGTTTGTCGAAATATGCTACTGGAACGTTTGATGAATGGATCGCCGAGATTGAGGAATTATTTCCAGAGATCAAAGCGTTCAAGAATGGTTCGCCACAACGTCTCGACAAGATTTGCACAGAATATCAGAACTTGAAGAAGCAAGATGGGGGTTTAATTAAACGTTTGAACCTTCAATTTAAGATCGAGGCCGAAAAGCTGAGGAAAGCTCCAAGTTTGGTTACAAACTCGGTGTTGGTAGATAAGTATCTTACCTGCTTCGAAGCTTATTTCGCCGTCGAGATCAACCTAATGATATCTCGGGTCATGTATGACCGGATCTCAGGCATTTCTACTGGAACCACGAAGGTGTTACCAGCGGGAATTGATCGTCCTGAAGAGACTATTCCTTTGGAAGAATTGTTCGTTCTCGTCGAGACGTTGTCTAAAATAAATGTTAGGCCAACCACGACTGGAGCAACCCTGACAGCGACCACAGCGGTTGTACCTACTATGGGTGCACCAGCTCAAGCAGCTGACTGGGCTAAGGCCGAACTTCGAATTAGAGCCGAGGTTGATGAGAAGATAGAGGCTGGAATCGCTTCTATGAAAGATACGGTTATCCTTTCAGAAGGAAGGATGAGAACCGAAATACAGGCAACCCACTCCGAGATTTCTGAGGTCAAGGAGAGTATAAAGCGGATGGAGAAAGCCCTAGAAAATAGTGGTCAAGGATCCGGAGGCTTTAGAAAAAGGGATGCCCCACCTCATCGAGACATTGTTCAAGCTGGTCAAGCGTCAAATCGAGATGGTGAAGACGCGACGTTCAGACAAGCGAATAGGGACTGTTTCTACTGTTACCTTTCGGGGCATATGGTTCGAGACTGTCCTTACAAGAAGGAACATATCGATGCTGGAAAACTCCAGATAGAGAACAACAGGATGAAGCTGGGAGATGGGACACCATTCCCTAGATGGCCAGAAAATAAAAGTCAGAAACAGAGAGTTGATGACTATTATAAAGGGAGGACCGTACCAGGTGCCCCGGCTGTAATGCTGAACCTGTATGTTCATCCTAGAGTTGATCAAGTCCCTATTGCTCAGACAGACATGCTGGATGATTTGTCCTCGATATATGATACTCGAGACGATGAAATTCGCTGCCTGCAAATACAGAAAATAATTAAGGGGAATAGTCCTGGATTAGGGCAGTACTTGCCTACTGCGACTTTTCAACAAGAGGCATTTCAGCCTCAACAATTCCAGTTCCAACAACAGACTCAACCAGTATATGGTGGAGGAGTACAAGTGTTTGCGCCGAATCCTATGAATTTTCAGACTCAGCAACCGATAAATTTCCCGGTTGCACCGCAAACTGCACCTCAAGCTCAGGGATCTGCGGTCTCGACCGGATTTGACTTCGCTCAATTCGCTCAGATGGCTCAGATGGTGGATAACATTAGAGGATCTGGTAGCTTACCAGTGAATCAAGCACAATTTACCAACACTAGGCAGACCTCGAAAGAAGGTCGGCCAGCGTCCCCAAACTGAGTAGTTCGATGAAGGTGGCTGAGGCTAAGGAGTCAAGGCCTCGGGCAGCTGAACCACCGGAGGACCGTAGTGAAGCTGAAAAGAGTCAGAATTGGAGAGCAAAACCTGTATCAAAAATGCCGGGAATTGAGGTCGTCATGACCAAGAGACCGGGACCAAAAAGAGTTGTATTCAAAGAACCTGTCCTTGAAGACGAGCCACCAAGGGCGCCAGAAAGGATAGATAAAGAGAATAGGGTTGAAGTGGAACCGAAAGAAAAGGAGCCAGAGTTACCATATCGGAATGTACCAGAAATGGTTCGAGACCGACCAACTCCTAAGTTGAAACCGTCCGAGAATATTCCTATAGAAAGGAAAGAAAGGGCTTATAGACTGAGAGCTCCTATAGAAGATGTTGGAGAGGCTGAGTCTGTCATGGACTCGGTCTGGAAAACAAAAGTTGAGATTGAACTCGGAAGATTAGTAAAGACCTCACCGGAAGTAGCCGTAGAAATCCGGAAGGCCTGTACGAAAGTCCGAAAACCACTTAAGCATAAGGCTATGAATAGTCTGTTGCAAGAATCTGAATTTCCCTACATGGAAGACGACATAAGCTGTAAACTAGAATATGACGCAATCCGTATCGACGATTTACCTAAGGTAGATTCGTTGTACATCTCGACCGAGGAAGACCATATTTGGGATCCTAGGGTCAAGGCGGGTTACATGGTCATTTCAGATCCGTATTTGCAGTATCTAGCTTCACTTGGAGACGGCGAGACGCCTCGACAAGTGTTTGTGGCAAATGAGTCGGCTTCACTTCGGGTTATACACCCAACAGTGGATGGGAAACGACAGATAGAGGCTGTAATAGACAGTGGATCCCAAATTGTTTCAATGGCCTTATCAGAGGCTGAAGAATTGAACATTGGTTGGGATCCAGATGTCCAAATTTATATGCAGAGTGCGAACGGTCAACTAAAGAAGTCCGCTGGGCTTGCTAGAAACGTTCCATTCATATTTGGAGATATCACTGTGTATCTACAAGTTCATATAATTGACCAGCCTGCATACAAAATTCTGCTAGGAAGACCCTTTGACATCTTGACCGAAAGCCAAGTTAATAACCAGGCCAACGGAAACCAAGTAATCACTGTCAAGGACCCGAACACTGGGAGACGTTGCACCTTGCCTACGCATGCTAGGGGGACGTTCTCGATGCCCAGAAGGGTTGGAACAGGGGAGTCTATGCCGAGTTTACCAGCTGCATCCGGACCGTCGAGACAATCGGATTTCTCTAGGAAACCGACCGTCGAGGAAGTCAGGGATGAATCAGAGGAATCTGATGATGAAGAAAGTGATTCGTCAGATGAAGAGGAGGAACCGGATTTTCGCCGATCTTCGAGGAATTGATGGCACAAGCTCAAGGAGGAGAGTTGGCTCTGCAGTTCGGTTTCAATGACAAGAATGAAGTGGAAATCCAAGGATATTTACAACCTAGGAATGGTGTAAGTTTCGCAGCGGATGAGGTACGGTGAACCACTGTCTATATAAACAAGTGTGAAAATAAATCAAACAAATCCAAATGTAAACACTTGAATAAATCTAATTATAACCACAAACACCTCAATAATACAGTAGCCCTAGTTCGAGGTTCCAACCAAGTATAGGTTGTTGCAATTTAAGCGATAATATGATTTAGCTGATTATCTGGATAATCGAAGCCAACGTTCAGATGACCGTTCCAGGCGCTATAAGCGAACTAGAGGGTATTCGAGAAGTTGTTGCTTCCTTTAGGTTTGTGGGATGCTGATTGGGTGTCGCTAACGACGCTAACTTCAACGTTCCTAATATCTGAATTCTGGTCACAATTCCTAACTGATGCTTATTTTGACCGAAGTCCGTGTCCGTTCGTCCGTTTCCTTATCACTTTATGAAACCACTGCACACAAATTCAATCCAACAATAATCAATTTAACTGTATCCAAAACACACAATAAGAAACTAGTAAGGTTTCCCAATGGTATCCCGAATAGACACAGATCTTTCCCAAGTCGATCGCACTAGCAGAGCTACGTGCGTCTAGTAAGAAAGGTGGGGTCTAGTGGTGTTCCACTCGGATTTGACTCGTATTTATACAAAAGAACGTATTATCTAGATATTCGGAATATTAGCCCTGGGTCATAATCTTAACCCTAAACACATGGTATAATGGGAACCCTGCCCCTTTAGTCTATAATTCGTCCCCATTCGGAGGACTATCGTCCAATGAGACAATAACCCTATAATTCGTGCCCTTGCCCGCAACCCTAGACACAGCTTTTATGGTCTTGTGCTTATAGACCCATATAATGCTCCACAACCCTTGTCCTTGTTCCTTTATTGGGCATGCCCTCGGCATTTTCCATGTACAAGCCCTCACCCTATAACCATCTTGGGTTTAATTAGGGTTGAACCCTTATCTCGCTGGTCAAAGCGAGATTTATTGTTCGGGCCGGTCTCGGCTGGCTCGGACTTATCGGCTTTGTTCGGACCTGTAGTCTTTGTGCGCGATTATCTTGCCCTACCACTCTTGTGGTCTCCTCGGCTCTCTGTGACTGGTTTATTACTATCTGATATGCCCGTTGTATTATACCCTTGTTCAGAACACACCCAGAATACCCCAATTCGGTCGAATGGTTGGATATCTGATTATCTAGATATTCGGTTTGGCCTACTCCCGCTCTCTGACCCATAGTGGAATCGTGAAGTGGGTAGTCTCCGCTCCTCATAATGGTGTATAGTCCCATAGCTAGCTGTTCGGGCCTCACACTAACTCCTGTACTCTCAGGTAAGACTTAGGACGTAACCTTGTTCTATTTAAAATAAATAGAACAAAAGCGCAAAATTACTCTATTTCACGCGTGGCTATTTTGCCGGCTCATCATCTCCCCTTTTCATAAATATTGACTGCCCTCAGTCAACTCGGATCAATATCAGATTGTCGATAATAAACCCGTTCGGTTATAGCCGAGCAGATTACAAATAGCGGAAGCAAATGTACTGATTGGCAGGTTATGTCAATCAGATCGCCCCACAAGATCTATAGACCCTTGTCTTCACCATCCGTTACTAGCTCCTGCCTTTGTACACTTCACATCACCAAGATTGACTACCCGGGTGCCATCAAACTTCGGCTTTTACCCGGAATGAGCCGCTTGGCTCGCCACATCCGTATCTCTGTTTTATCGGGAAAATGTACAAATTATCACAAATGTTTGACTTTTCCGAGGCAGGAATTTTCCTTGCCGGCGACATATTGTGTATTGCATCAAAACACGTCAAACTCCGCAGTCCTGAGTTCCAATATGCCGTCAGAGCCGGCATCAGTGGCCCAACAAGTGTAAACGGAAAATTTTCCCTTCTTTGTCTCACACCACCATCATGCCGGCGCCTCAGCTCCCTGTGCTCGGTCATGAGACCGGCTACCACCAGCTCCGTTCTGCCCCAACTGGCACATACTCGTTTGACGAGAATGTCCCACCTTATCCACTCCCTGACTCTGTTTTGGCTCCATACCCGGCTTCCCCTGTTTTTGATGCGCACCCGCTGGAATTCATTCGGTGCACGCTGTCTGATGCAGATCGGACAGCTCTGTACTTCTTCGATTTCCCGCCTATTGCATGTTTAGTCACTCTCGCCCGTATCCCATCCCGTCTTGCACGTGTGAATCCGATCCACATTGTTGCATTGTTGGATCGTGCTCAGGCAGCCTTTGTACTTCATTTCCTGGCTTAGCCTATTTTATTCTCACGTTTCCTAGGACACCATCGCTTTGCACGGCAACATCCCCCTCACTGATAGTTCGATGCGGGTGATCAATACACTTGCCGTTGCTATTGCCTATGTCTCGATCAAGGATGCCTTCCGCGACGATTGGAACACCCTGTTCCGCGGCTTTTCTCATGAAGTAGAGCTTACCAGGGTAAGTGTTCCTCATTATCCTGAAAACCCTTTGTACTGACACATTCTTTTCAGCTCGCACCACTTAGTTTTTCTTTCCCAATCAACTCTTGCGTGCCGTCCGGCTCGGTTGGTCCCTGGTATTTCAACCCGGAAGACCACGAAACGTTCCGACGCCTGGATCACCCCGCTGTTCACAAGCTTGTCTCGTATTTTCCCTTTCAAGCGCTACCAGCTGCCACCGACCGCGTTGCATTTAGCAAGGCCATCACCAATGCACTCCCTACAATGGTGTGTTTTGACCTTCGGAATTTCTCTGTCTTTCTGACTCGCGCATATTTTTCAGACCGCATTTGCCAAATCCACATTCGACAGTGGTTACTCCGAGACCGTTTTATACTGGTTCACTACTCTTCGCGCCATCTTCCAGGCGTACCCGAACAGGGAAAAACCCGTAGGACTCATGAATTGTTTCCTTATGCGCCACCCCGATCCTCGGGTGCGTTGATTCTTCTATTCATCATTCTTTTCTTTATCTCACTTTGCCCCACCAGTTCGTAGGTATTCTTCCGTCTACGTTTCGAATCCCAACCGGCCCATTCGTGCCCGCTCCCTCTACGCCTTTTGACACGTTGGACGGCACACCTTTCCCAGTGCCATCGCCTCCTCGCGAACTTACCCCGAGTCTCACCGCTATCGACGCGCAGCGTGCTTCACCAGTGGATTCATCTTCCAACCTGTT